>PVHX01004057.1:0-104725 GCA_004024805.1 Geosciurus inauris
GAACCCAGGGCCTCACGCATGCGAGGCAAGCTCTCTACCGCTGAGCTACAATCCCAGCCCATGAAGATGTTTTTAACGTATGAATTTTACATGTTTTGAAAATCATTCTACTCAATATTATCCATTGACAATTTATCACTAGTTTTCTATTTACCAATTAAAACAAAACTTGCCTTAAAATGGTCAAAGTCCAAGAACATATATCCTGTACCCATTTAAAATTAGTAATTCATGAAACAAAACAAGCTGGACTCCATACATGGAAAACATGATTAGCGTAAGCCACACGCTGTAGACCAAAGGACAGGGAAAACAGGACAGAGAAGCAAAGAACAGTGAGCGCAGGCAGAGTCACATACCTGAGGGCCCGCAGCCCTTCCACACCCAAGGCCTGGCACCGCGGCACACTCGCCAGAGCCCTGGACAGGAACAAAACGGGAACAGCACACCAGTGCCTGCTCGTCATCTTCTGAAGGAACTTCAGCAGAAAACCACCTGGAAGAAGGAGGTTCAAATGGCGTCTCTGCCAAACAGTGCATGGCAAGACGCTCAGCACCCTAAGGCATGAGGGAGACGCAAACGCCACCCCATGGGTGGCTCCACGCCCGCGAGGATGGCCTGGCTCCAGAGGCACGGTGGACAACGGCGTGGGCAAGGAACCTGGAGCTGCACGAGTCACCAGCAGGTGTGCCAATGCAGCAGCCCCTGGCAGTGTGGGCTTCCCCAGGACACCAGTGACACGTCCTGTGACCCTCAACTCACTGCCAGGAACATGCCCGAGAGAACGGAGTCCCTGTTCCCACAAGGACATCCGCATAAATGTCACAGCGGCATTATTCGCAGCAGTCAGAAATGTAACAGCATGAGTGACTGCCAGCCAACCAGGGGACGGACAAGACGTGGGCTGCCCACCTGGTGGGCAGGAGCCAGCCACAGCAGGAAGGACAACACCTGCTGCACCCGCATGAACCTCGGAAGAACAGCCCAGGGAGAGGTGACACCCCGGGCCACATGGGTCCACCAACAGAAGCAGAGGGGCCTCCTAGCTGCCAGGAGCTGAGGGAGGGAGCAAGGGCCTACTCGTGGGCATGGTGATCGCTTTGGGGTTGACGGAAACACTCTGGAAACAGACAGGGGTGACGGTTGTGCAAGTGTGAAACTAACCAACCACACTTGTTAGTTAACTAACCACGGCTGGACTGAACCCGTGAAAGCGCGACTGTGCAGGGTGAGAAATGCGAACCTCAACGAAGCTGTTGCTAAAGGGGAAGAAAAATCCATGTTCTTTCAGTTTCATGCCTATCTAGTAAGATAAGAAGTCCACTGCCCTGTGGAGACTGATCGCCATGTAAGTACTTTTTAAAAAAAATTAAAAGGAAAGCTTCAGCTGTCGGAAGCTGTTCTGAGATGTCAAGGGAACACAGGCGGGCGGGTTGGGGGGCTCTGCTCTGCTGTCAGTAGCACACCTTCCTCGTGGACCTGTCCTGCTACGCGGGACTCCAACACACCTATCCCAAGACAGGGGACGATGCTGTCCTTCCTCCCCCTCTGGACTGACCTGGGTTGGCCAAGGCCCTAGACTACGCAGCAGTGACAGCTTCCGCCATGATCTCAGGTCAGTACTGCAGAATGACTTCTAAGAAAGCTCGGAAGTTCCTATGGGGGGTCATGTGTATTTTATATCTTCTAAAATAACCACCACAAAACTTCATATATCCACAGAAACTGTGACTGAAAAAAATCACCAAGAACCACAACTGAAGATTCCAACTCTCCCTTCTGTGCACACTGACCGAGTTTAACCCTCAGGGTGTGGCCCACCCAGCCCAGCTGAGCCATGAAAGCCAGGCACCCTGACCCAAACTGGTGGCACTGGGGTGTGGCTGTGTGGGCGACTGGAGGCCACACACTACCACTAAAAAATGGCTCCAATACAAACTGTCTCCTCCATCAACTGATGGTTTTATAAGCAAGCGAAACAACTGACTTTCTGTAAACTCACGGTAATGACAAGAAACAGACAATGCGTCCCTTTCTCCTGACTTTTGAACTGATTACCACTGGTCCTCTGGCCACCTGATTTGCAGATTAACTACAAAAGACAAAAAAGCATCCCACAGCCTGGGTCACCTTCTGGGTCACGGGGCCAAACTGAAGGAAGGACTTGAAAGCAGAGCCTCCTGCTGCTCAGCCGGGGACGCCCGGCACCTGCGTCTGCTACAGCTCACTTCCCAGTCTGAGCAGTGGGCAGCTTCAGGGACAGAGCCTCCTGTAAAACACGCATATTCTTCCTTATCTTTCTAAGCCAGTGTCTATGAAAGGACAACAGCCACAATGGATATTCTGTTTACAACTTTTCCTTAAAACCAAGGTCTATCTTTGTTCCATGCAGTTCACTAACTTGAACTCAAGAGTGGAAGATCCCAGAAGACCACCAGCACAGCACCCCCACCTTGCCCGGGCTGATGGAGCCAGCACCCCAGTGCCACGTCTGCCAAGGCAGAGCGCCTGCTGGCTGACGACGGACCCTGGGTGACTGTGACCCATGGTGCGTCCTGGAGAGCACCCGCCGGTGACCAGCCACATGGCAGTGCTCACGCCAACCAGCTGATGACGTCAAGAGATCGATAAAATTTTTAAAAATGGAAAAACCTCTTTTCTGACACATACGCTTTATTTCTTCTGGAAGAAGAGAAACATAAGTGACTAAAAACTTCTGTAACTTTAATCCCAGTGGAGAACCACTTCCTACCAGCTGGCCTGGGGACCTACAGACAAAGAGGGGAGAAAAAACATATTTAAATCCACTTGTAAGTGTACATGCAAACCAGTCTACCTGGACTTGGGCCCCAGAGTCTTCCCGCACTAACATGATCAGAAAACCTGCTTCTTATGAACCTACCCTGTATTCTTCAGTAAAATTCTGAGGCTGTTTCTGGTACAGAGACAGCAGGGCTTGCGGGAAGGTGCACAGGCATGCACCGCCCCGCTCAGGAGGCAGGTCCCTCCACAACAGCCTTTGCTCTGGCCCCGGTGCATCTGCTGACCGGCCCCTTGAAAAGCAGCAGCTCGTAACAGCAATGTTAAACTCTATTTTATTGTTTCCAACATATAATTCAGTGACTTAAATCTTTGGGCCTGAACTAAAAGAACATTAATAGCAAAGATATGTATTGGTAAAAAATGACTTTTGCAAGAGTATTTCATTGTCAGCGTCTGCTGAAGCCACATTTCTGCTCGGTGCTTCGGCCAGCGCTGCCTGCTAGCTGAACCCCTGCAGCACTGGGACGCTGCAGCCGTGTCCACCCCAGCAGCACTGAGACTCCCTCACTGGCCGAGCTCAGAGCATGACCCACAGCAAAGACTAAAGATCCCTGGCATATCAAACACCACCATGCTCTCTCAATATTCATAAACAGCCATTAAGATCACTCAATGTGGCACTGACATCAAAAACTCTTAAAGAAATTGGCATGGGGGATTTTCTGTCTAGCAGCATGCCAA
Organism: Geosciurus inauris; assembly: GCA_004024805.1. NCBI lineage: Eukaryota > Metazoa > Chordata > Mammalia > Rodentia > Sciuridae > Geosciurus > Geosciurus inauris. The sequence goes on from PVHX01004057.1 coordinate 3,505, forward strand.
ACGGACACTTAGAGCTTTAGTTAGTCAACATTAGGAAGACAACACAATTCCAAAGCAGGGTGAATTTTAAGATGTGATTTAGGAGAATAGATAATTCTTCAATAAACAAGGCCAAGGCACAACACTGACCAACACTTCTCACAGCTAACTTTCTCAAAAGGTACAAGTGGCAGGTAAGTGGACATCTTATGAATCGTGGCAGTCACTGTCAAAGGTGGAAAGGAAAAAGGTCAGAAATGACTCTGAGTACTGGACTGAAATCAGATATACTGGAATGAATCCATGGTTCTTTAGATGGACAGATGGGTAAATGGATGGGTGGATGGACAGATGAACAGGTGGATGAATGGACAGATGGATGGGCACATGGATGGATGTACAGGTAAATGGATGGATGGACAGGTGGATGAATGAATGGATGGATGGATGGATGAATAGGTGGATGGATGGATGTACAGGTAAATGGATAGATGGACAGGTAGATGAATGGATAGATGAATGAGTGGATGGATGGATGGGCAGGTGGATGGATGGATGGATGGATGGATGTACAGGTAAGTGGATGGATGGACAGGTAGATGGATGGATGGTTGGATGAGTGGATGGATAGATGGACAGCTAATGAAACAAATCTACATGGCTAAGTCTGGTCAGCAGACAGGACAAAGAAAAAGCTGTGCGTACACACACGTGCATGCAGAAAAAGGTAACAATTAAGCAAAAGTGGTAGAACATTGACATTTGGAGAACAAGGATGAAAGACATGTGGGAATTCTTGATATTACTCCCAGAGCTGTTCTACAGGTGTGAAACCAAGTACAAAGAAAAAGAAAAAAAACAAGGTTCAAAGTGTTAGTCAGTCAAAGTCACCGAAATTTTCAGAGGGGCAGAGAGCAGGAGCAGGGGAGGAGTGAGCTAGCTAGGATTTGGCTCTCAAAAGCCCAGGATGGAAGCGTTCAGGATAATAAAGGAAAGAAGCAAGAAGGAACACACGGTTTAAACACTAGGAGGCAAGAGTAACAAACAGAGAAGGGACTACAAGAATCAAGGGAAAGGCTGATCTTCTATGAGGCAACGCAGACTACACACCAAACACGCTCGACAGCCTGGCCGTGCTCCTAACATCAAACTCACACTTCAGTACAGTCCTGCATTCCGCGAGGTGACAGCATGCTTACCTGCCATAGAGAGAGCTCTCTGAGAGGGCATCCATCAATGGTCCAACAATAAACTGAAAGAGAGAGAGAGAGAGAAGCGGTGGAGCTATAACTGCACCTGTGGAAAGTGAGCGCCCGCCTGCCCCAGGGCCCACGGGGGTGAGGGGCAGAACTGGTCTTACGCAGTAGTTAACTCAAGAGGGTCCTGGGTGCCCTGATTCTACCAGAATGACAAAACAAGGACAGGATTCTCCCAATAAAATCCCATAGTGGGTCAGAAAGGAGACACCTGGGAAATAAAGGCAGCCCCAAGACAGGAAGGACGGAGCCCCACGCTTCACAGACAGAGGGGAGACTCGCATTTCAAAACACTTCTTGACACTCATCAAGAAAGCAAGCTTACACAAATCAGGAAGGAGGACATGGAAAAATGACATGTGTCCAACGCCAGAGCACAAATCCAGGTAACCGGAAAAACTGACTCAGGTTACCTGCCAGTCAAAGGTGGGTTCAAGCCCCTAGGCAGTGATCTTGAGTCACAGACTCCACGGAGTGGAGCGAGTAGACCAGCTCTGTGTAAGACAGGGTAGCAGTACAGCTGCACCCCCGAGCAGACCTGTGACCCCAAAGCGGGGACAGTGTCACCCAAAAGCATCAACACCAGCTTTCACACTCTGGACCAGGGGGGTCTGAGGAACCACGGCAAAGGACTACTTTCTCACGAGGGCCACAATGCAGGTGGCCCCCGGTCAGCTTGTCAACAAATGACACAGCCATTCCCAAGCAGGATAGGGACGTTCAGAGACACAGGTCAGCTGTGTGCACATCTGTAACTGCTGGTCGTTGACGTGGAGGCCCAGGGTACTTTCCTGAGACTCCTGACAAGGCATCAAGGAGGGAAAGGCCGTGTTACCTCAGAAAAGTCTGGTGAAAATGGAAGACACTTCGATTCAAACAGCTCCAGGAAGTGGAGAACACCTTCTTTGGTCAGCATTTTATTCTCACTTTCAAACATTCTTTTATAAACACACATATGCCAGGAGGGGTGAAAAAGCCAGCAGCCTGTGGAGATACACAATTAATGCTGACACTGGACTCTCCATGCAGATGCGTGCACAGACCCGATGCTTCACCATCACCACAAGTGAGTTTGCTTTATCACATCTAAGGGTGTTTGCTAAATAACCACAATCATCTTAGTGTTCAGTATTCTGTGCTCAGATAGGTTCATTTAAAGGACTGCAAACAAACATGAAAGATGCTACAGTATACAAAAGTAGACTATCACCCCACGCGTGCGGGGGCTTCAGATCTGGGTGCTTTCACCCCACTCTGACCCACTTTGATCCATTTTTCATACAGAAATCTGAAACTGTCACCCCTCTGCTTGAACCCTGAATGACTTCCCAGTGCTCCCAGGGGGCTAGACAAGGTGTGGACTGACCCGGACACCCCGTGGCCACAGTGCCTCCTTCCACGTCACTTCTGGCAGCTCCAGGGGCCCTGCTGTGGCTAGTGGAGCTGCTCCCATCCCGGGCCTGTGCTGTCTCCTGGCAGGAGCTTGGATGGGCCCCTAGTGGAGGCCTCTGCTGACCACCTCTGCCCCTAACTCCACCTCAGCCCTCCTGCTCTCTCCAAAGGACCTATGATCAAACCTCGTTTTCTACAGAAAGACAAAACCCAAGTGAAAAAACACTGCACCTCTTACCACTTTATCTCCCATGTGAGCATGAACTGCATACTAAGCAAATATCCATTAAGTGAAAAAGTAACTGAGTGAGCAAATACAAGATGGAATAACTGTGTGCCTTAGAGATATTTTTATGACTCATGAAATTCCCTTTAATTCTAATAGGAAAAAATACACAGGATTTTTAATTCATGACATTCTATAAATAAATTGGTCATTACTTGTAATTTATACCAACATGCTTGTTCAACTCTGGCGGTGGTAATTTTTCAAAATTGGTCACTGCTACTTGATTTGCTTTGCCAAGAGCTGTGGGCAAAATGTGGTAATAAGAGCATCATTTTAACAGTAAGGGCACGAGTGCAGCCACAACAGTGTCCAATTACATGCTGGCCCCAGGGGGGCCATGGAGGCTCACCATCTGTGAAAAATCCCAGAGTCTCAGGGAACAGCTACGGCAATCAGTGGAGAAATGCTCAATTCCTCGGGGGTCAAACTATTAAAGTCATAATTATCTAGAGCAGGCGCTCAAAACCATTTACCTAGGTTAATCCTCATGTGTAAACACAATAATGCAGCATTTTATCATTCTTATGAATATAAAACACCGTAGGCCTGAAATTAATTTCACAAAATAATTTTCAGAAGCTTCAGTCTCACTGTATTTTTCCTAGAAAGTTCTCCTAATGCAGCAGTGATCAAAGGCTTAAAAAGCATGTTTACGCTTTTATTCTAGAATTTTCTCTTCCTAAGAAGGCTAAAATACACGACTATTAGAACCCCAAAAAGTAGCTCTAACAAAAAGATAACTGTATGCTTATGTATGTAACAGATATATTGAGAACAACAATGGAAGCAGTCAGGGTGTATGTTCATATCAAGGAGATCCTGTGAACAGCATCACACACACCACCACGGAAGCACCAGGAAGCGGCCCCATCTTTTAAGAACCTTCTCTGAAATGCCTGTGGACACCAGGACCCAGGGTCTGCCAGGGTGCAGGGCCTATGGCTGCTCCCCACGGCTCTCTCCCTTCTAGACATGCATGAAATTTTTCATAACCAAAAGTTAAAAAAAAATTAATCCTACCTCTGAACTACAGAAAACTCTGCAGCCATGTAAAGCTATTTAAGGATATGGGTCAACAGCATGGCCCAGGCACTGCTGAGCGTGGGAACCTATGGACCAGGGGACCAGAGGGGCACCTCTGCCTACTGACAGAGTCACTCGGAGGCAGTACCACAGGATGGCTCCTGTTTTCTTCCTTACCCTCTAGCAGTTTCTCCCAATTTTCTACAATGAATAGGGATTAGTTATAAAAGCGGGCGGAGCAGGGGGACTAGAAGTATTAGTTAAAAACAAAAAGCAAAAAGAAAGTGATCATTACCATTTTCCTCTGACACTGCATATTCAAACAGATTGTTTAGCTTTGGTAAGACTGGCTTTATAACATGTATCTAAAAACAAGAGCAAAGAATCACATGAAACGGAAACACCTTTAAAGACCCGGGCGTCTATTTGTTGACGGCAGTCCTTGTGACTCTGTGCCTCATGAAACAAGCCTTAGGGGCTGATCCCTCCAGCTCTGGACCACGGCACACCTCAGTTACCCAGGCCCGAGGTGGCAGAGAAGCATGGAGGAAGGGACCCAGACATTGAAAGAGAGGTACTGAAGCTGCTTCTCCAGTATCTCAGGTTGTGCAAGGTCACACCTCCAGCAGTACAGTCACTTCAGAGCTCAGTGCTCTTCCCGCCACTTGGGCCACACGCTGCTGGCTCCCTCGCTAGAGTCTGACTTACACATCCTCTGAAGCATGAGCAAATCCAAGTTTCGAAAGTAAACAACAGAGGTCTTATGGACCTACAGACCAAAGAAACCCGACAAGCTCACTTGATTCAGAAATGCTTCTCACCCTGCAGGTCTACCTACTCAGCACGTGCGTCATTCCCACTGATCCACAAACAGTGCTGGGTGCAAACGTGGACTGACACCCCACAGCAACCCGCAGACAGCCAGCCCCTTGGTCTGCAACTTACAGACTGAGAGCACACACCAGGGGACAGTGGCAGAGACATCCCCTGGGAGCTCGGGTAAACTTCAAATTCTCAGGACCTACCTCAGACCTACTGAGTCAGAAGGTCTGGGGCGGGGCAGCAGTTTACACTGCGTAACAAGCCCTCTAGGTGACTGACATTGGAGTTTGAGAATGCCAAGGTAAGTCAAAGAAGGCTGTTTTGAATGGTAATTTGAGTCAACTCAAAGTATTCTTTCCTTTCCTGAGACAACTTAGATGCTCTTGTGAACTGCATTTGTGCCAGAAAACAAAGGATACTTGGCTTCTATCATGATATCTCTAAGTTGGTCTTTCTGCACTGCTTTTAATGTTTGAAAAAAAGAAAATCACGTACACTGTAGGATTTGCGAAAGTAAGAAAACACTTACCTGATTTCCTTCTAGAGTTTCCATAATTAAAATATAATTTTCCCAAAATTTTAGCAGCTCATCTTTTTTCTTCTCAGACCACCAAAACAGACTTGGGCCTAATACAATGGAAAAAAAAATTAGTTCCTTCTTTTGCAAATCTGACAGTTGTCTTCACAATGGCAATGCTTACAAAGCCTGGATAGGAAGTTTGGGAATCTCAAAAGAAGTGTGCTGTCGTCCTCTGCACACTGAGACGAGAACCACACATCTGCACACGAAAACACAACTCCCCTCCCCAGGACCCTTACTGCGACAGGCAAGGACTTTTCAAAGGCCAACATCCCAGAAGAATAGAAAAAAAACAGAGGAAAGCAGCAATAAAACTTACAATCTGAAAATCAGACTGACTGGAGAAAGGAGATTTCAAGTGGACACAGGGACCCAAGGAACAACTAGATCTGCACTGCCCAGTCCCCCACCAAAGGACTTGGCGGCAGCGGCAGGAGCGTCTCCAGGTGCAGGTGAGAAGCTAGGCTGAAGAGGATCCAGAAACCAGGCTTTGCTCTGAGCACTGGGAACAGGATGCTTTAAAAGGGGACATTCCAACAACAAGCTGATCTCCTGAGAACTAACCCTGACAGCAAAACCAAGAAACTAAAACAAAGGGCTGGACATAAAAGAAACTGCCCAGGGAGTGGAGCAAGATCACAGAAAACCCTCAGGGAAGAGAGATGCCGGCAGACCAGTCCAGGAGGTGCCAAGAGGACAGAAAATAGCAGGACGGTATCAACACAGAACTCAAGAAAATCTCCTGGATGTAAGGAGCACTGACTTCCAGCCCTAGCAGGGGCCCCAGGAGCCAAGCTAGGCCCAGAGCCTGACCTTCCACCCAGGTGTGGGCGCACACTGCAAAACGGGGGAGCTCCGCCTCCCAAGACTGCAGGTCTGCATCTTTAAAATTCTGGATGGAAACGTCTTCCAAGCTGGAATTCTGCCCTCATGGAGGCGTCAAACATGAGGACAAAATGAAGGCATTTAGACCAGTATGGTCTCTGCTTCTGCACAGAACGTCGGAAGCCACAAGAGAACAGTAACGCATGGAGAGAAAAGGCTAGATAACCTACAAAATCCTAAACTTTTAGGGAGGCTGCCAGAGGAATTCCAAATGACAGAAAGTCTCTCCAAGAATAGGAAACCCCACACTGCTTGGCCTTTGGCTGAGCACCCAGGAAGAGGCAGCCACCAAAGGATCACTTTTTAAAAATGGCATATTAATGGGTGTTAAAAGTCAAAAGTGGGCTGGGGTGACAGCTTACAAGCCCTGAGAACCCTCAGGAGTTCACACCCACTCACCTGCAGACCCTGCCTCCCCAGGTGCTCTGAGAACGACCCTAGCAGGGCAGCGATCTCTGAAGAGTTGGCATGCAGGCCTGCCTTAGTCTGGGGGTAGAGGGACTCGCAGCTATGTCCCACATGCACTACAGAAGCAGCTCTGGCGGGCCACGCCAAGACCCCAGGGGCTGCAAGTTCTCCCCTCACACCCCTGCCCTGATGCCAAACACTGGCAGCCTCTGGGAAGGAGATCTGCTGGCCTGAGCTGCACGGAGATCAGGTGAAGGTCCTGCTCCTGCAGATAATCTGGCAGAGACCAGGCTGCACTGCAGGGAGGGCAGAACACTGGTGCCCAAGACCTCCCAGAGACCCACACAGCATGCAGCCCACATGGGAGAGGGCACAGGAATTCTGAGCCTTCGCCAGGGGGAAGGCAGTTATTTGCCACTGAAGAGGGAGCAGACAGAGAAGAGGAACTGGAACCCTGAGGCTGAGGCCCACGGGGTCTAAGATGAGGCCACCCCACCTCAAACCTGGCATCAAGCAACAAGCACGAGTAGCCCTGGGGGCCTCAGAAGACCCCTGTCCGTGGCACAGGCACGTGGCTGAGGAAAGCCTTCGAGCCTCCAGGCTCCACACCAAGCACAAGGTGGCCACAACCACTGCCCAAAGGCAAGAACAAAACCAGGTAAGGTGGCTTCGGCCAAACAGAAGCCAGAGGGTGTCCGCCCATCTGTCAGCTGAGACACTGCACAGGCTCTACCAATACTACAACACAGAAAAGTGACTCCATGCCCTAAAGATAAAACAAAGCAAAGCCAAACCCGGCTGTTCAGGTGTCAGGCTGGCAAATGACTACTCATTAAAGGAGCTAATCGAAAAGGTCAATGACACCCTTAAACAGAAGAGCAGATGAGGATTTTTCAGAAGATGGAACTGTTTTTAAAAGCTCAAGTGGAGCTAGTACAGTGGTACATGCCTCTAATCCCTCCCCACTTGGGAGGCTGAGGCAGGAAGATCACAAGTTTGAGGTTAGCCTCAGCAACTTAATAATTCCCTAAGCAACTTATTGAGACCCTGTCTCAAAAAATAAAAAATATAAAGTACTGAGGATGAGCTCAGTGGTAGAAAACCCTGAGTGGGTTCAATCCCTAGGACTGCAAAAAAAAAAAAAATGTTTTAATAAAGTTAAAATGGAAATATTAGAAATAAAAATGTTGTCAGCCATTAAGGATCTTCTGATGGAATCATCAGACATGTCACCTTTAAAGATTTCATCTCAACAGAATGTACCAGGCAGTAAGCGAGATACTAGGACAGGAGGCAGACACACCACAAGACCAGAAAGGCCTGCAAGATGCCGAGACAGAGCTATGCAGCCAGCTGTCCCAGGCCAGGGAGAAGCAATCCAGTGTCAACAAGTGACAGACTCCAGGGGAGCTCCACAAGGAAACACAAAATGCCTCCAGGTGCAGCTCTGGAAGGATCTAGACACCAGGCGGAGAACGAGGGCTGAATCAGAACTGGTACAGGGAGAACCAGGCACACCTTAAAATAAGAGAAACTTGCAGGAACGGAAGCACGAATCAGTGTCCTTAAAGCAAGATCACAAGGTACTACAGAGATCACCTGTGAACAGCACACACCACCGTGCTAATGCTCAGCACCTATTTAACCAAAAACTTCAACAGTGGGTTTTACAATAGAACTAAATCCCAAGACACAGGGGTAAATACCAAAATATTCAGTATAAAGAGGTAAAAGTTTTCTTTCTGAAACTGAGAAAGTGGGGTATATTCTTAAAACCCTTTACAATAAATGAGTTTAACTTTGGTAACTTTTTGAAAACTGTCTTCCAGTAAAAACTCTTAGGGGTTGAGCACCCATCTGTAGACCACTCAAATATTTAAAATTTTTTAAAATTATGGTTTGTTTACAATAAATGAGTAGACGCTACAGTCGGAAAAAATTTCGTATCTATTAAGACAATTCACAATCTGTTTTTGACTTACTTCAGATGACTGAAGTGTATTTTCACAGACGTCAGCAGATAAACCAATCAACAGTTACCAACCAAAAGAAGGTGGCCCGGCTAGCGCATCTCCACTTGTTCAGTCAAGGAGAAGCAGGGCTCAAGATATTAAAAAATAATAATAATAACCTTAAAAAGCTGACTTAACATGTTCAGGGCCTGGGGTTGTGGCTCAGTGGCAGAGCCCTCGCCCAGCACGCAAGAGGCACTGGGTTCGATCCTCACCACCACCACGTAAAAAGTAAAATGAAATAAACGTATTGGGTCCACTACAACTAAAAAAATAAAACATTAAAAAAAAAAAGAAACATTTCAGCAAATATCAGTAAATCCTGCTCCTGAGAATTACCAAGGGCCATTTCCCAAGATTGTGGCTCATTCTAACACGCATTCCCCGAGCCCAGGTACACCTTTCAGTGTGGATGTCAACCCTTCCTTCCTACGGAATGTCCCGCCACGACACGCGCCCGAATGGGTCTGCAAATCCTGCCTTGGTTCAGCCACTTTCCCGAACTCAGCGGGCGCGGCCCTCCACCAGGCTAGGGTCCAGCTGTCACTTAGCAGAACAGCCCAAGAGGCCCGGCGGCTGCCAGGCTAAGGGTGCCACCTGGGACAGCCGGTGGCGCAGGGTCAGCCGGAGCTGGCGGGGTCCGGGTCGGGCTGGGTGGGAGCACGTACCGGGTCCTCCGCGCGCGTCGCAGGAGCAGGGGGCGCCGCGCGCGGCCGACACCTCCACGGCCCTCCGCAGCAGGTAGCGCGCGCGCTTGCGCGCCAGGGCGTCCTCCGCGCGGCCCAGCCCCGCCTGCACCGTCCTCCAGAAGCGCCCGCAGCGCCGCGCGTCGAGGCCCGCGTCTTGCGCGCCGGGCTCGGGCAGCAGCTGCTCGGCCAGGGCGCTCAGCACCTGCAGCTCCGGCCCGACGCGGTCCGGTCCGCAGGGCGCCCCCGGCGCGGCCAGCGCGCCCCACACGGCCCGCAGCGCCGCCCCGCCGCCCTGGCCCAGCGCGGGCAGCAGCCGCGCGGCCGCCAGCGCCGACGCGTCCTCGGCGCTCCCGGGCCCGTCCGCGCCCAGCGCCAGGGCGACGGCGGCCCGCGCCACGCGCTCCAGCAGCGGCTCGTCCTCGCGGGGCCTCAGGCAGGGCCCGACGGCCACCAGCACCTCCACGGCCGCCTCGGCGCCCGGCGCGCGCCGCCCGGCCAGCAGGTCCCGCAGCGCCTCCTCGGCCAAGGCGGCGGCCAGCGGCGGGTCCCCCGCAAGCCGGGCGCACGAGCGCAGCGCCGCGCCCGCCGCCCGCAGCACGCGCCGGTGTTGGCTCTGCGGGCCGGGGTCGGCGCCGCCCGGGCGCCCGCGCAGCAGCGGCACCAGGTACCCCGTGGCGACCTCGCGCGCCGCCTGCGGGAGCGCGCCCGCGCCCGCGCCCTCCAGCCGCTGCAAGAGGAAGCTCAGCGTCTCCACGCGTTCCGCGGACGCCTCCCCTCGGCACAGCGCCCCGAACAGGGCCCGGGGGTCCCGGCTCTGCTCCAGCAGCACTTCCGCGAGGACCCCCTCCATCTGCCGCGCGCGCCGCCGCCGCCCGGCTCTGGGAGGAAGCCGTTGGCGTGCGCGAGGGCGCGCGCGCGCACCGGCCGCGACGTGCGCGTGCACCGGGGGCTGGGCGCGTGCGCCGGGGAGGGGTTCCTGTTAGGCCTTCCTGTGCTCTTAGGCCTTCCTGTGCTCTTGGGCCCTCGCCAGCACTGTCTAGAACTACCTGGCCCACGTGCCCCTGTACCTGTTCTGTAGGAGACAGGAGACCCTCGTTAAACGTCAATGTAGTATAAGCTCCAGCCGCATGGCTTCCTGATTGGAGTGTGGCCTGCCCCAGGCCCTAAGTTAATCAGGCATGCCAGTGAGCACAGGCCAGAAGGAGAAACGGACGGTGGACATCGCAGTCATCTCAGAGCTTACTTTCAAAAAGGTGCATGCAGGACGCCTCCCACAAAGACACTGATGCGTGGATCTGAAATGTACTCTGGACATCTGCATTAAACATAGATAAGGAAAGTACAAGGGTGATTTAGCATCGAGGTGGAGTGAGACGTGCTATGCTTATGTGTTGGGATACAGCTAGAGAGAATGCCCACACCAGCCCTCGCGGCCCGGTGCCCGAGCTCCAGAACAGAACTCCCCGTACAGTGCACGTGCGCACTCCCACTGCACAACTCAAGAACAGCCCATGCATATATCTTTTCTGTACTTCTGACAGCATCTACTACTAAATATGGAAATAGAAAACCTCACCTCTGCATGCACTTTGTAGGTCTAGATCCTGTTTCAACTCTGGGATTAACTGGATCTGTGACATGGGTTTTCTTTGCCTTTTAACTGCCCCTTAATGAATAGACATGATCCAACCTTCAAAGAGCTTGACATATGATAAACATAATGGATAGGATTAACGTCATCTGATTTTACATATGCAAGATGATTTCCATATTTCAGTTATTCAATTTTCCGTTGACAGAATGCATAAATGGTTCTATTTTAAACCCACTTAGAATGTTAGCAAATACCAATTGCTTCCAACATCTAATGTGCCAATTATCATTTCCCTCAACATATACATATATCAAACATAAATGGGCAAAAGTTTTGAGCAGACACTTAACAAATGAAGATAAAGCAAATGATAAGCATTTGCAAAGGTGTTCGGCATCATTAGTCATCAGAGAAGTGCAAATTAAACCCACCACGAGACACCACTTCACATTCCTGAGACTGGCTCAAATTTTGAAAGACTGAAAACATAAAGTAGCAAAAAACAAGAACATGAAACAGTTGAAACTCTCGCACATTAATGGTACACGTAAAGGACACAATTGCTTTGGAAAACTGTTTCTTACAAAATTGAAATATACCTCCCTTATGGTATATTTGCACCTCTCACTATTTGCCAAGTGAAACATATACCAACAAGTCTTGAAGAAGAATGTTGTTTGCAACATTATAGACAAAAACTTATAACAAATTAAATGTCCATCAGTAGAAGAATGGTTAAACAAATTGTACTTTATTTTAATAATGCTTTCAGCAGCAAAAGAGAATGAATTGCTAATTTATGCAACAAATATGAATAAATCTCAAAAACATTCTGTTGATCAAAAGAAGCCAGGCAGTTTATATCCTCCCAGTTTAATTTATATGAATTTAAGAAGAGAAAAGTAATCTGTGGGATAGGAATGAGAAGAGCAGCTGCTCTAGACAGTGGCAAGTCACCAGAGCCAGGCTGGAGGGAAGTTTCTGGGTGACAGAGGTAGTTTAACTTGATCGTGTGTTGGTTACACGGTTCCACATTTGCCAAAACCCCTTGAATTGAACCACTGGGATCCAGACATTTCATTCTATGTAAATTTTGCCTCCATTTTTACCAATGACTTATACAAAAAGAAAAATAATGAATTGGCCTGTATATGTGTTCCCTGTTGCCCACAACATAAAGCCCCATGCCAGGCAGGGCAGGGAAGCTCATCAGGCTCTGGGGAAGACCGGCCAGCCTCACAGCCTCGTTCCCTGTTCAGCTCTGGTCCAGGCTCACAGAACTCGCCTCTCCCACTCTTCTCTGTTAGAATAGTTCCCACATCTACTCTTCTGCTCACCAAATGAGCAGTGGTCTAATCACTAAAGCTGCCCTTTGTTGTCCTTATCAAAGCTGACTCTTGAGCATTTCTTCTTTTGAACCATCTTCCTCTGGTCCCCTCGTTTGGCTCTCTCCTGGTTTTCTTTTCTTCCCACCTGTCTCTTCACCATGTTTGGTTCTTCCTGAGCTGTTGGTGTTCAGGTTTCCAAAGGTCTATCTTCACATCTCTGTTCTTCTCCCTCTGTACACTTTCCCAGAATAACTTGACCAACTACCATTTATATGCTGATGAAAAAAAAATCTACATGTTCAGCCCAGGTCAGTCTCCTGAGACCTGTCCTCAGGGGACAGTCCCAAACCTATCTATACAACATTTATGCCTGGTGTCTCCACTTTTACAAATCTAACCTCAACTGTCCTCACTCCCTCTACCACGTTCCCATCAACATCATGCCTCACCAACGCTCTTCTTGAGAATCCTTGTCTGGTGAAAGACTGTGCGTACCAAATTGCCCAGGTGGAGCGTAACACTTCCCACTCTCCCCCTTGATTCCCAGATACCATCACTCAGGCCTGTCCTTGCAACTTTCTCTCAGTAGCTCTTCCCTTCTGTCCTCCACTAATGCCTAAGTTTTAGAACTTCATCATTTCTAACTAAGTGAACAATAACTCCTACCTGATGTACACCCAACTGCGGTACCTACTTCATATTGCTACCAGCATGACCTTCCTAAAGTTAAACCAGAAAGCAAAGGGCTTTTGAAAAGACGAAGAGAAATGAGAACACATGACATGTTTTAGGGACTTGTGAGGAGGCAGCCTGGAGAAGAAGGCCAGGCCCCATCTTGAGGCATCTTGGAAAACACACTAAGAAATTCACACATTATGGGAACCGACGATTTAATTTTAGGAAGATCACTAAGTCCAGTTGACTGCCTAGAGAGTCTCTGTCCCTCCCATGTCTATCATAGCAGCTACTCAGTGAACTACGCTTCACAAAGGAATGAATATGTATAGTTTTGTGACAGCTTATGAGCTCCTTAAGATTGAGACAGTGCTTTAATTCAGTTTGTATCCTAAGTGCCAAACAGTCCCAGAAGTGTGACAGTTACTCAGTAAGCACTTGAAACTGGATGAATAAGAATTCAGCATTTTAGTGATGGCATTCCAAGTTGATCAGCTGGAGAGTTTCCAGGGACATCATTACCCTGGAAACAGGAGCCTTTGCAAAGCTGAAATACTTGTTCCCTGTCTCAATGGGAAACAATGTGCAGCTCTGATGGATGGAGGAGACCCGTGTGAGAACAGCCAGGGACCCTCCTCATCCTCCTAGAGCTGATGTTGCAGGGGAAGTGACCTGTGAAGGGGGTTAGCATGGCTCGCTTTTCCCCTCCCTGCAGTTTTCCCGCTTCTTCATAAGTGACCGAGGACTGCCGCTAGCTCTCAGAGCTCTCCCCACCTTCAGCACTGTGGCTGTTTTTGCTCCAGCTCAGGTAGCCCGCACCCCCCTCCTCTGCCCCCTCCTCTGCTTCCTCGGCAAAAAAATTAAATATATATGTATATATATTTTATATATATATATCTCCAACTGTGAGAAAGAAACTGCCATGCGTTTGTCATTGTGGATGTGTGCTCAGCAGTGGCCTCTGAGGAGCCCTTTGCTGGCATGAACTCCTTCCTCCACCTCTGGGACCCACAATTGAACTACCATCATGCTTGGACCCTGACGACACTGGCCTCAGCATCCTGTGAACAGGTGTGTGCTGGTTGTCTATACCATGCATTTGCAATCTCTCCAAAGATGGGTAGCCCCGATTCCCTTCTCACCTGCAATAGCACACCAACCAATGAGCTTGCTCACTTGCACCTCTGAATTTCAACCTTGACGCCTTGCACTCTCCCAACTTGAAATGGACACTGCTCCTCCTTAGTAAGGGTAATGGAGAGAGCAGTAAGAGTGAATGGGGGCCAGGCACGGTGGCACATGCCCTTAGTCCCAGCTACTCCAGAGGCTAAGGCAGGAGGATTACAAGTTCAAGGCCAGCCTCAGCAACCTAGAGAGAGCTGGCTGGGGATGTGGCTCAGTGGTAGAGCATTTGCCTAGCATGTGTGAGGCCCTGGTTTCAATCCCCAGTACGAAAGAAAGAAAAAGTAAATGGGGAAGAGAAAGTACAGTTAGGAAGTTGGTCCAGGCAGACAGATCCATCCTTTCAGTGTTTTCTGTGGACTCGGTGTTTGCAGCTATCAAAGCTGCAGATAGTTAACCTGGTTTTGTATAACACTGCCAGGGAAGCAGTGAGCAAGGGCATCATGATACCGTAAGCACTGCAGGACCAAATAGTGACGGGCAAAAATGTTGACCTGAGAGAAGCACAAAGGCTTCAAGCCCCTAAAGAGATTTCTTCTTAGACACACGATCCCACTTGCATTCTGTTCCAGAGTGCACTGGCAACTGGACAACTAGAAATGTCAGAAGCTGGCATTGCTTAGACAGAAGATGGTGCTCTTGTCAACGTGGTGAACTTTTTCCAATCTTTGAACTGAACGCTCACCGTTGCAAAGTGAAAAACAAGTATAAGAAGAAATAAAACAGCCATCACACAGCAAGGCATCAACTGCAGGCTGCAGCTGTTTGCTTCTGGGGTCTAAGAAGCAGGTGAGCTGCTCAGAGGCTGAGATTCTTGCCTGTGAATTCTTCCCTGAAAGCCTTGGAGACCCTCCAAGGAGAAAATTGCAGCAATTTTTCGTAATAGGTTTATTTTAAGGGTGTATCTAGAAAACTATTCACTCATTATGCAAAAGGCATAGGGGTTGGAGGGGGTCTGTGGCAGGCACCATGAGTCACTCACCAATAGCCATGCCCCAGGGAGAAGGGGTTCTCCCTGGCTGATGAACCCTGATTTGCTCAGGATGGCAATATGCTAACCTGGGGCAATGACTCAGGCTTCTACCACCAATGGGACAGTCATGTCCCCTGCTTGCAACAACAGAGGAATGGGTGAGGGCTGTGTCCCAGTCCTGGACAATGAGACTTAAACAGAAGTCAGCCAGGATGTATCTGGAAAAGCATTTGCTCTCTGAAGAGAGACCACCCCTGCAACAGCTCCCTCTACTCTTTCCTCCGGGGAAACACTATGCCCTGCTGAGCCCAGGAGAATGCGCGGATGAGGATCTCTACCTTAACGATGGCGGCGAATAAGATGTAGAAGAACCCACGTGCCTCAAAATGCAAAACCAGAGCTGCAAATATCTACTTCAGAACTTGCTGTTATAGCAGCAAAATGAGCTCTTATTTGTGCAACCTTCTGTTGCTGGGCTTTCTGTTCTTGCTGCCACATGTTTCTGAAGATCAGTTTTGGAGATCTGTCTTTCTGGCCCACGGCCACCGTCGCTTTTGCCATGAAGTCCACACTCACTGTTGCCAGCACTGCTCGCACTGGCTAACCCTCTGCAAAAGGAGGGAGCGACAACTTGATCCTTAGCACCTACCTCCCCTGTTCCTTCTCTGTGGATGGTGCTTGAGTGTGTGATTAGGGTCAAGTTTGGACCACTGGCAGCATCTAATAAATCTGGACATTCACTCTTATAAATCACCTGTCCAGGAAATAAGAGCTTCGCTTTTGTTGCCTAACCCAGTGGTCCCCAGCTAGGCAAAGCAGCATCCCTGGCAATTCTCAGTCCCTGGGAGCCATGTCTATCTGAGCCTCATGCTGGCTAATTGCTCCAGAACTCTGGGTGTGCAGCACAGGCATCTCAGTCATCTATTAAAAGCTCCATGGGTGCATTGAGAACTGCTGGCATTGTTCATGCCTCTCCTCTCTCCTGGTAGACAAGGGGGAGGGAAAGGATGAAAACACAGACACCTGGGGACAAGCCTCTCTTCAACACTCAGCAATATCGCCCTTATAGCTAGACACTGTCTCGCCTCTGCTTGAGAACTTTCTGTTCTGTGGAAGAAGCAAAAAGAAGATGCTCCGCTCCTTAGGGAGTCGCTGGACCAACTAAGGGGATGGAGGGAGGAGCTGAGATGGAGGATGGCCCAGGGCTCCCGTCAGGTACTCTCATTCTTCCATCTTTGACAGCCGTGGCGGCTTCAGACACCCGCCCCTTGGAGCCTTGTTTTGGCTTCTGCAGTTTCTGTCCAGGTCCATCCCAGGTGACTCCACCCCTAAACCACTGCATGACTCTGCCCCTCTGCAGCCCCTCAGCTGTCCCCTGTCAGGTCCACAAGGAGCCCCTTTCCCTTCCCATGACTAAGCAGAAAGCCAGCCTGTGGCATGACACTATACATGTGTAAACCAGCTTTTTTGTCTGTATAAGCAGCTCCCCTCCCCTTACCAACCATTCCTGGCCGCTTCCCTCTGTGCTGCGATGGAGTTTCTGGCTAAAGTTTCTTTTGTGTAGCTTTATTTTGCCTGTTGATTTCTATTTCGAGCAGAGTGGGCTGGGCTGATTGTCCTGAGAACTGGTAACACAGGGGCTGCAGCACTGAAAGGAGCCCACACCCAGGACCGGCCACCCTGAGTGGCCAGCAGCCATGACTGGTCATGCTGAGGGCAGCTAAGCAGCCAGGAGGAACCACTAGTTCCAGCTGCTGGATGGCTTCCGTAGGGCTGCTGGGAGCTGCTGGTTCCAGGGATAGTGACGCCAAGAACTGAGAGCTGCTGGCATCCCAAGTCCAGAGCCACTGACGCTACGGGAGCTGCACTTTCTCTCCTTGATTTCTATGTGAATTGAGCTAAAAGAACTCATTCAGTTGCTGACAGTCCCACAGCGCTCACGGAGAGCCCAGGAGGACGAGGCCGATCCCACCTGCTCCTGTGTGTTACCTGAGATTCCAGTAAAACTACCACGAAGGTCGGGTTATCTTCACAACACAATGCCAGCACTCAAAAAAGAAAAATACCAACATCCTTACTCCACCACTAGCTTCTTTGTTTTCCTTTATAGCTTTTCCTCAGAGAAGACAAAAGGGCCCTGCTTCTGTGGCTTCACTGTCCCCATAAGCCTACAGTAACCTGCTGGGCTGCCTCAGCCCACAGGCCTGGTTTCTCTGCACTGGAGTCCAATCCACAGGGTTGGATAGGCAGAGCAGAGGTGTAAGCACTGTCAGAATCTCTCACTTGCTGCTTCTGGCACAGGAAGAAGATGGCAATGTATTCAGCCACACGGGGATCCCTATTAAATGATGAATTGTGATTCCATAGCAGGCAGCCCATCTCAGCAGGCAGAATGCAAGCCGAGGGGGCTCCTGCCAGCGTGAGCCCGCTGGAGGGACCCTTAATGGCTGCATTCACAATAAAGAAAGAGGTGAAACCCATCTGCTGGCTGGCTGTTTTGCTAGCCCATGGGCAAGCCACTGAGCTCCACAGAAGCTCTTCCAGCCGCGCGTTACCTGCCTCATCTAGCCAGAGACATGGGCGTAGCCAGCTGGCCACGTCCTCCCCACTAAGAGCAGCTACCAGGAAGTTTCTCCTGGAAGACTGGCAGCTCCTTTTCTTGCTCTGTAAGCAGGCATCCTCCAGAAGGGCCTGTCACATGGATTTAGACTTTTGTACCTGGCTCAGCCAGAGGCTGCAGACTGCCTTCCAAAGAGATATTACTGACTCCTCATTGGGGGCGACAAGGCTCCTACGGTGGCCATTGAAACAGTTTTCAAGGTTCATGCTGCAAGTGAGCTTTCTTCCTGTTTGACAAGGGTGGAAGCTCTGCTCCCCACACACAGATATATGGGTGTTGGTCACCTCTACAAGGCAGTTTTCGTTCTGCCCTGGGGCACCTACATCTTTTCCCACTGAAACATGTTCTCTGCTGGGTTCTCTTTCTTTGTCAATGGGCACGTGTGCCTCGCTTGGGAGGGTGTTTCTGGATAAGATTGACATTGTATTGATGACCTCTGAGTAAAGCAGATTGTGGGTGGGCCTCAGCTGATCCACCAAAGGCCTGAGTGAAACAAAAAGATTGGCCCCAGCAAGGGGACTCGTCGGCAGGGGGCCTTGGGACTGTACCTGCTCCTCTGCTCTCCTGGGCTGCCCACTTCTTCTTCTTCTTCTTCTTTTTTTGATACCTTTATTTTGTTTTATTTGTTTTTATGTGGTGCTGAGAATCGAACCCAGTGCCTCACACTTGCGAGGCAAGTGTTCTACCACTGAGCCACAACCCAGCCCCTGGGCTGCCCACTTCTGCCCACGCTGCAGCCTCTGAATGGCACGAGCCATTTCCTTACAACAAATCTCCTTCCATAACCCAGTTCCATTTCTCTGGAGAGCTCAAGTAATACACAACATCCCCCAAACTCTTCAGTGCTCTCAAGACCCTGCTGAGCATCCCATGCCGCGAGGGGAAAAGCGTCAACGAGTTCAGCTCCACGATTGTGTTTTTCGGTTGGCAATTGCTTATCTAATGATGAGCACTTTCATTTTGGAAATTCAAGGCTGCTCTCATCCACTAGTAACTACTTCAGTGTTTCTGGTTTTGTAGGAAATAGATGCTACAACTAACTTTTTAAGAGATAAATAACTTTTTTCAATCAGTGAAGATGGATTTGTTCAGCGTCCCTTCAGTGTACATTGGAGCAAGAGTTAGAGGGCCTAGAAACAGCGGGAGAAAGACAGCAATAAATTATTGAAAAATGTACACCCCATCATCCACCAGCTCCTTTGGCAAGGAGCAGCAAAGTGCCTGGTTAGCCTGTAAAGAAGGAAAAAGCCATGACCCCGATCTTGTCTGCATTCCGTGCGAAAATCTATGAATCAGGAGACTAGCTTCCAATTAGCGTCTAAGGGCAATCTCCTTTGACATCTAGCGGTGACATTATGGAAAAGATGTGAAAAGATCATTGTGAGGGAGTGTGGCATGCAGCGTAGCACCTGAGCACGGTCCTCTGTAAACCTCGAGGCCCGTTGGTTCCTTAGCTAAGGCTATTTGCAGAACTTGTGCAGCGTCGCCTCCTGTTCGCCTCAGGGGCCATCCAGTAGCTACACTCAGGTGAATTCACATTGCTTGGACTATCAGCACTTGCCATAGCCCTGGAGGTGGAACTGGCAAAACTGAGCTGAGATCAGCAGTAAGGAGAAGCCAGGCTCGTTTATCCAGCAGGCCTCTGTGGATGCAGTGCTGGGGCAGCCATTGTCCCTGTCCTGAGGAAGCTTACAGTCTCGGTGCACAGAATGTCCCAGTGTGGATGGAACAGCAGGCTTTACTTCTCGTTTGGTCTGCTGAGGGCCTTTCCCCTCCATAGCTGGCAGCCTTCCCACTGTGACCTCCTGAGGTGGAAAGGGCCAGGCAGCTCTCAGTGGGCACTCATGCCATCCTAAGTCTCCACCCTTACACTCCAATCCCACAGGCCTCGCCTCCTGGATCATCACCCTGGGGGATTTCAGCTTATGAATTATGGGGCACACACTTTCAGTCCTTAGCGCAGTCCAAGTAATTTTATGGGCAATGAATTTTTAAGAACCTCTGTGCAGAAGCAGCAGAGAACGTTCTAAGTGCGCAGAAGCCCCTGACATGGGCTGGAGGAATAGCTTCCCTGCCACCTAATGAGAAGGGAAGGAGCTAGGCTAGAGCTGGGGAAGG
Source organism: Geosciurus inauris (assembly GCA_004024805.1). Classification (NCBI taxonomy): domain Eukaryota; kingdom Metazoa; phylum Chordata; class Mammalia; order Rodentia; family Sciuridae; genus Geosciurus; species Geosciurus inauris. Next base: position 23,330 of record PVHX01004057.1, read on the forward strand.
CCTTGCCCCAGGGCAACTACCAGGACCCACTTGCTGCAAGGGCTCCTGTGGGTGGAGGGAGACAAAGGAAGGGGTAGGGAGGAGGCCCCCAGGGAAGGCTGGCCAGGTCCACCAGCAGACAGGTCTTGGATTTCAGACTTGACTCTAGGAGGACACCACTAGTGCCTTTGGTGGGGAGGAGGGATGCTGAATGATCCGAGTCACGCATGTGACAACATGACCACTATGCGGAGGGATCAGGACCCCCCAGGGTCCAGCAGGAGTCTCTCACCAGCTCCTGGATTCAGCATTCGACCTTCAAAGGCCATGTCCTTTTATTTTCTCTTTATTAAGAATGTTGCAAAATACACATGAAATTTACCATCTTGACCATCCTTATGGACACAGTCAAGGCAATGAGCGCACGGACCCTGTTGTGCACGCATCTTGCAAAACTGAAGCCCTCCACTCACTAAATGCTGAATCCTGTCCCCTGCCCACCACTTTCTTTTCTAGGAGTTTGACTCTTACGTGTATGTGGAGTTATGTAATATTGGTCCTCTTGCAAGGGCTTATTTCACTTGGCGTGATGTCTGTGGAGTTCACACATGATGTGGCATGTGTCAGAAATTGCTTCCCTCTTAAGGCTGAGTGACATTCTCTAGCATGAACACCACACTCTGTTCATCTCTTCTTCTGTTGAGGGACACTTGGGCACCGCTGTGAATACTCCAGCTCTGGGCACAGTGTGCACATGCTGTCAAGGCCCTGCTTTCAGTTCTGTGGTGCATGTACTCTCAAAGGCTGCCTCTTGAACCCCAGCTCTGGGAATGCCACTCTTCCAGATGGTGGAGGTTTAGGAGCACAAGTGTGACATAATCCCTGCCATCCCAGGGAGCCAGGAAGGTGCTCCTCTGTCTGCAGCATTCAGTGGAGCAGACAAATACGAGGCAGCCAACGCGGTCACAAAGAGAGAACCAGTTGACAGCCGGGGGAAGGGGTTAGATAAAACCAACGGAAGATGGAGAACCAGTCAAGGAGTTTTATTTGTTTGCTTGGTTATTCAAGTTGTTAACAATCAAGTTAAAAATAGACAGAATGACCTGAATGAAATTGGGTTACAGAAAAACCACACTGGAATCCAGATGGAGGATGAGTTGGAGGGGGAAGCTGGATGGGAAACTATGGCAGTAGCCCCGTCAGGAAAGAAAGCCAGGTCTCCAAAGGCACACCGTGTCTGTGGGAGTGGGAAGGACAGTTCCTTTAGAGACAGTGGTGGCTAACCCTTTTAGCTCTTGGTTGACTCTCTTTGGAAAGGTCTGGTCTCAGGCGCCCTGTGGCCCTGCCTTCCGAACTCTCTGTCTCTGCTGAGGTGGGACATGGCTGCTTCTGGGGAATCCTTCCTTCAGAGGCATCTCTGCCTGCTCTGGTCCCTGCTTCCTTGTGGCCAAAGGACAGGCTCTGGGGCGCTCTGCACACATGCCAGCCCTCTGGGCTGTTTTCGGCAGCATCTTTGAAGGACAGATTCTCCAAGCAGAAACTCCCACTGGGCGACCCAAGAAGCCTCTGGGCGCTCAGTCCCTTCAGCTATTTTTAGTGTGTCTTTCAGATTTAGACACAGGCAGCATTCTGTAAAAACTCATTTTTTCTGCTTCCCTCAGGCAGAAAATTTTAATCCTAGACCTTTCTGCTAAATGACACAGTGTTTGAGAACTCAGTTCTCTCTCTTCTCTCATGGTCCCATGCCATCATACCTCAAAGTGTGCTGACAGCTCCGAATCCTACAGTCTCACTCGAGTGGCAGCCAGATTGCAGATAAGGCTCTGAGGTCAAGCTACTGGGAGGACATGAAAAACCCAACAGTAACTGAGGGCTGGGACCCCAACCCCCCACCAAAACTCCAAGCAATTCACAGCATCACAGATCCAGGGTTCACCAGGAAGATTCACTTCCTTAAGAGCATTCTTTGGGAATATAAAATATCTAGCTAAAAAGAAAATTCCACCTTAGCATCTTGTTTACTTGGTGCCATAGGAACTCCAAAAGAAGGGCTGGGGATGCAGTTCAGTGGTAAAGTGCTTGCCTGTTATGCGCAAGGCCCTGTTCAGAGAATAAAATGAACAAAAACAGAATCTAGTAGAAACTGAGTCACTTGACAATAACAACCACTATGTTTTACTTACCTTTATTTGTAGTAGTACCACTGCAAGAAGTCAGAGGCTAGCCAATGTCTGCAAGAATTGGCTGCCCCTTGGAGTACCAAAGAAGCATCTGGACGTGGAGGAGGTGGAGGAGCAGCTGCATGCTTAGCTGGGCATGTGGCATGTTTTTCATTTTGGAAATTGTTAAACCTTCAGAAAAGCTGCATGTACAGTCCACCAGTCAAGGACACCTCTGGGCCTTCTCCTGGAGTCACTAGTAGTCAATATTTTCCTCTATCTGCTTCTTTTCTCTTCCCTCTACATGTGGTGTGGGTGTGAGTATGTGCATTTCAGGGTAAGTTGCAGGCACCCTGGCACCAAGTGCTTGGGATGTTTCCCCCTAGAGCAAAAACATTCACAATCCCAACGCATTTTCACACTCAGAAACCTAACGTGGATACATTAGAGGATAATTTTTAAAACAAGATAAAAGTGCATCCCATTATACAGATATATAATGAAGGAATTATATAAGCTATCATGATCAAGTCGAAACAGGATCTGAAAAAGAGGTGAGGACTTGGAAAGGAAAAGCACATCCAGGAAAAACCACCCCCTGCCTGTGGGCAAGGGTTGTCTGGGCTTCTCTCCACTCCCTACGTTCCAGAGGTGTAAAACATCTCAAGGCCACGAAAGGTGCAGAGCCCCTAAAGGATCTAGACGGTGGCCCTGTGGGTGCACTCTGCACTGGCCCAGGCCTCTCTAAAGGGCCAGTTAGTAAATAGTTCAGGCTCTGCAAGCCAAGTGGCTTTGTGACATTGAACATAAAAGTGACCATACACAGCGTGTGGAGGAGTAAGTGTGACTGTGCCCACAAACCTGCCCACACAGTGGCAAGCCGTGTCCCCCGCTGGCTGCAGTCTGCCCACCTGCTCTCATTTCCCAACGAAGCACAGAGTCAACAGATACAAAAATAAGATGTCCTTACTGGATGGACTCAGTCTCCCCCAGACTCACATGCTGAAGTCCTGACGTGACTACAGCAAAAATGAGGTCGTGAGGGTGGGCTCTAGTCCCACAGGACTGGTGTCCATAAAAGGAGAGAGATCAGAACAAACGCAGCGAAGACATGTGAAGACCAGCAAGGAGGCAGCCCTCCCTGAGCCGGGAGGGAGGCCTGAGGAGACACCAATCCTGCCCACACTTGGACCTCGAACACCACCTCCAGCACTGCAAGGAAGACGGTTTCTGTTATTCAAGCTGCCCAGCCTGTGGTTCTTTGCTCTGGCAGCCCTCGCAGAAGGACACCTGTGTCTTCCAGTTTTGACAAGACCGCGGTGCAATCGCAGGTTCTGCAAGTGGAACCGACCAGCTCTTCCCTAAAGTCCTTTGGTCAAATGCAGTATTTTCAAGGTGCACTTTGAGGTGGAGGTGGGTAGAGGCCAATGTCCAGTACATTCAGGCATGATAGTGAGCCCTAATTCCTCCTGAGACACCCACTGTGTCCGCAGCGTGTCCAAAGCTCTTGAGATGTTCCACAATCAGATTGGCTTTTAGTGTGTCCGTGAGTTTCCCAAATGTCGAATGCCTTGTGTGAAGATGGAATTCTGGTTAACAAAATGGTGTGCTTGGAACACGCTTCGGAAGCACCAGCGCGATCCACCAAGAGGCAGGATATGCTGAGGGTAGGAGATGCCTGTGGCCCCCCAGCCTTGGGAAGTGTGGGGTTTGGAAGGCTGGAGAAGAGGACACCTGTGTTCCAGGCAGGGGCACAGGGGAGACTCCTGTGCTCAGGTGTTGGGTCATCACAGGGAAAGCTGCTGCGCGACTGTCACATAAAGGCTGCTCCTGAGGATCATCGTCCCCACTTGGAGGAGAACCCAATGCGATGTGTACCCGAATGTAGGAGGAGGAGTGGATTCAGAACAACTGAGCCTCGGTGTCTTCCTGTGGGGCTCTTGATCTCTTCCAGTGGAACTTTAAGTCCTCCATGGACTCCTGTGAATTCATGCACGGGGCAAAGGCCCGGATGGTGCTCGCAATGGCAGCCCAGAGCCACCAGATGGCGGGCAGAACCCGCAGTGCAGGTGTGTGGCCAGGGCCTCGGGAAATGTGTCACTGTGTCTCCCTCCCGCGCCCTGCAGCCTCCAAGAGTTAGGGAGCTTCTCCAAAGAGAAGCGTGTGAAACTCCACACTGCACAGCTGTGTCCTCCTGCGCGGCCTCCCGGGGACACGTCAGCAGCACATCTCGCTGTCTGCAGAGGCTCTGAGCCCGGGAGCCTCTCCTTGCACATATGCCCTCCCTGGGCACTGAGCTTCCATTTTGAAACCACAGTCGCGACCAGGCAAAATCACTTGAGAGGAAAACATCTCAGGACTGTTTATTAGGACAACCCTGGTTCTGGCGTGAACGCCAGCCCTGCAAGCTGCTCCTTTGGCATTTGGACCTCGAACAGTGGGATGTCAGACTTTTACGCAATCCCAGGCCTCAGCCCAGAGTTAATGAGTTGCTCATGCCACTGGGGCATGAAAGAAAGATTTGCATTTCAGGGTGGTTATTGCTTGCCCGGAGTGCTGGAATGCAGCATGAGGCTGGAGGCCAAGGACTCAGGCCACCCGAGCAGTGAAATAATCCCCCAGAAATGCAGGCCGGGAGCAGAATGAGAGCCGTTGCAGGCAATCGCCCTCGGGATAGTCACTACAGTCTGCATGACTCCCAGGGCTGCACATCTCAGACCTGAGGTTTGTTACAGGACAAACCAAGCCACTGGGACACTCCGGTCAAGCTCTGGGTTTAGGCAGTGAGCCCTGTTCTTGTTTTCAGTTCCAACAGCAGCGAATAATTGATACACTAGTTTCTGAATGGAACGTGCATTTCAGTGGTGGGGTGACCCCTTCAACAGGGCCTCAGACACTTCCTGTGCATCCCCTCCCTTCTCTTCTTGAAGTAGGACCCTGGAAGTGAGGACAGAAGCAAGCATTCAGACTTATTAAGGCTTGCCTCTTTGGCCCCGCAGAGGTTGTGTGAGTAAAGAAAGGCAGAATCTGCTATTTACCACCATGTGCCAGGCACTCTGTTCCACGCTTTACGTAAGTAGTTTCTCACTTCATAACAGCAACTTGGCCATTGGCACTGGCCCAGGTTTTCAGAGAAGGAACCTAGGCTCAGAGGGGTCAAGCAGCTTGCCCAAGGTGCACAGCTAGTAAAGGTGAGCTAGGTATGGGAGCCAGGTCTGTCTGACTTCAAAGCCTGGCTTTGTTTTCTGCCATCAAAGCATTTCATTGACTCTTGGATCCTTATGGAGTCAGAAGGGATCTGGGAGGGCATTAGATGAACCCTCTAAATAATGCGGGGACATTATTTCCCAGCATTCTCCATAAGTTGAAAGCTAGGTGAGTGTGAGTGCCTGGAACAAAGGCCGGGGCTGAAGACGGAGAGCGTCTTCAGAGCTCAGCCCCATGTGAACGAGGGAGATTCTGATTCTGTTGTTTCTGCGGATGGAAACCGTGCATGCTAGTTTAAGCCCAGGAAAGGCCACAGGTGGACTGAGGAAGGAGTCAGATCTCTTAGCTTGGCTCTAAGGACAACAGCTGAAGGAAAATGACCAGGAGGACCACCAGGACTGTCACTGTCTCAACAAGTAGACTCCCCAGGGTAAGTGGGGTGAGGGTGGTGACTGCTTGGTCCACACAGCGGGGAGGGAAGGTGAAGGCCTGAGGCCGCACAGCAAGCAGGGTGGCCGATCGGAGCAGATCTGAGGGCCAGCAGAGTGTCTTTGCAGGGCTAGGTGCTGCCCGTCTCAGGGACACGTCTCTTGTCACAACAGGCTCTGTGAGGACTTGGTAGGGAAACCTTAAACCAGGTTTCAGTTTTCATTGCACACCGGAAACTTGGCCTCGATCACTAAAAAGCTCGCCGTGGTCTTTAACCTCCCAAGCAAACCAGCCAGGCTCCTGCCTGCGGCAGCCCCACCAACACAGGGGCATAACCGTATCGTCTCAGCCCTGTGTTCCAAGAGGAACCGCTCAGGAAACCTGGAGCCCCCGCAAATCCGTCAGCGGACGATCTAGGGGGAGAAAAGGAGGTGATGATTTAGGAGGTGTGCATGTTCCTTTGCAAATGAAGTTATGGAAGTTGCTAGAGAGATTTATATTGGTAATTAAGTGATAACGACCACGCAAAGCTGCTCGAGTTGGAATTCCTGTAAAACACTGAAGGGCTGAGACATTTTGAGAAATGTCCTACTGTTCAGCATTTTCTGAAGGCTGTAGATTTCTGTAGCACCTGTGTCCTCTGAGCAGCTACTCTTCCAAGCTAGCCAGCGAGGCAGGCGTCCTTCTCACCTGTCCCTGCATCTCTGGTCCCCCGAAGATGGTTCATTTACATGCAGATCACATGTCAGATCACATGTGCACACACACTGTCCCCAGGTAGAGGAGGAAGGACAGGAAAATGTCCTACACATGGCATGGCCAGGTAGGATGTGTTGTTTTAAACCATCCAGATGCTCCATGCCCCCAGCTTGAAATGAAGCAGTTTAATAGTGGATGTGTGAAGAAACCAGGTACAGCAGATTTGTGATATTCCTGCCCTCTCTCGCTGGTGGGCCCCATGTCCCCAGACTGGGGAGGAGGAGCAGGGAGGAAGCCAGAGGCCAGACCCAATGCCAACGGGCTCCTTGAGTAACTTAGCTGCCTCTTCTGCAGGGGCTGTTAGGGAGAGCCACTCCTCTGCATGGGTGCTGCCAGAAGCCACGCCACCCAAGGAGGGCTGTGGCAGAGTCTAACTGGACCCTCTGCCCTGGGCCCAGGAGTGTGGGGCACGAGCTGGTGCAGGTATGCACTATTTTGAGCACTCCAGGCGCAGCTTGCTTAAGGGAAGTGACCACAGGCTGCTTCCACTGAGCTGCCCGCTCTTGGGTTCCAAAATACCTGAGCTCAATCAGAGAGGGCGGGAGGACACGGGCGTCTGTGAGACTCCAGGGACTGAATTTCAAATTATGCAGTACTTGGGCCCAGTCAAAAAGGGTGACTCCCACCTCTGCCTTTCGCATCTGTAGGCTGGGTCTGTGGCCAGCCCCTGGAGATAGACCCTGCCCCACAGAACACTCATCAGGGCAGCCAGGCATGGGGGTGGCCAGAGCTGGCCTTGGCCCTGGGGAGGAGGACAAGGGAGGTGTCACCCAGAGGCACTGTCTGGAGTTCAGAGAGGTACAGGAGGGAATTCCAAAGGCAGGAGGAGGTGTCCCTACTGGGTCCGGAAGCCCTCATGACAGGGTCACCAGGGTGAAGCTGGGGACATGGAGGCATGGAGGCCCCAGCAGTGGCATTGGGAGCCTGGACAGGAGATGCAGGGGTGGAGGCCAAATAAGGATCCTGAGGTATTCATTCACCCCCAAGGATCTGTGGTCCTCAAAAGACAAAAGGAAAAGAGGTTGAATTAATAAGTGTCCAATCAAAAGTCTAAGGTAGCCGGGTGGTGTGGTGGCACATGCCTGTAATCTCGGCAGCTTAGGAGGCTGAGGCAGGAGGATCACTACTTCAAAGCCAGCCTCAGCAACTTAGCAAAGCCTTAAGAAACTCAGTGACATCCTGTCTTTAAAAATAAAATATAAAAAATGGCTGGGATGTGGCTCAGTGGTCAAACACCTCTGAGTTCAATCCCTGGTATAAAAAAAAAAAAGTCTAAGGCCATTCATGGTTCACGTTAGAGCATCAGCCATGACAGCCTCAGGTCCTCCCAGCTGAGCGTGCAGGCCAGCAGTGGGTGTGTGCAAATACGTCTGTTAGGACATCTGGGTCCCGTCGCCCTGTGGGTAGAACACCGAGTGCTTCCCAAGGTAAGAGTGTCTGGGCCTGGGAAGGGGGTAATGCAGCCCTGGGCCCTGGGAGAGGACAGCCGGGAACAGGAACAAGGCCATTATTGTCAGGACTATGAAGAGAGAGGGAACGAGGACAGAAAGCTGCTCCATTTCAAGTGACTAATAGCAAAGGCAAGTGTTTAGTCTGGACCACTCCAACACGTACACACCCTTTCTGGAGCCCCCAGCTGATGTCCCTTGCAGATATCAAGATCTCCCAGCCCTGGGTGGGGGGGTGACAGTACACTCTCCCATGGATGCCTCCCTCCTGTTTACCAGTTGTCCTGTTGTTTACTTGAGACCAAAGTGGCCATGGCATCTTGAGGGGGATGGTTTATCCGAGGTCTTCAACTAGAGCAGGAAGCATAGCTTGAACATGACCGCCTGCTAGGGGTTTGCAGGGAGGGACTGCGCTGTCTTCTTAGGTTGAGTGTAAGTCATTAGAAGACCGTATCCATTCTTCCCTGCCTTGCTTAGGTAATTCTGGTTCTTCCCAAAGGTTGTTCATTGTTAAAAATGTATTACTGATCCAAGACTAAGGTGCAGGTCAAAAATCCTGCTTCTTACAAACCTATAAAGCCATGTTAGCTTTTAACATTACCCAAAGACATAGGAGACATGAGAAAAAAACGTCGACCAGGAATTTGAAAGCAAACGAACACTTACAATGTTGAGCACTTGCTCAAAATCTCCTGGGTAAGCAGCCACTGTGCTGCCCAGCACCGGGGTACACAGCAGCCACTGAGTCTAATGGCCCTGGGTTGGTGTTGCCCCCCCCCCTGAACTTTTGCCTCTTTTCTATGACGGTGTTCCTACGCCTGCAAGGCATCCTCGCCTGCCACATGCTGCATTAGGGAGGCTCGAGAGAGGAGGCACCGAGCACCTGCTCCGGAGTGGCCAGCCCCTGGCAGGCTTCTCTGCCTCCACACTCTCCCCGTCGCTTTCATTCTGCACCCCTAACTGCAGTCCCCACGGACCTGACCTTATTTGGAAGGATGTCATCTTTTCAGAGACCAGCAAGGGGAGGTGAGGTCATGTTGGAGCAAGGATGGGCCCCTCCCAAGCTGACTGTGTCGTTAGAAAAGGAGCAGAGACACCGAGACAGGCAGATGCCGGAGGGAGAAGGCCGTGGGTGACAAGCAGAGACTGGAGCACCGCAGCAAAGAGTGCCCAGGACCGCGGGCGTCACTGGAAGCTGGAGGGGCGAAAAAGTTTGCACCTGCTGGTTTCAGAGGGAGGTGGCCCTGGAGGCCCTGACCTCAGTGTCCAGCCTCCAGATCTGTGCGACCATCACTTTCTGTTTAAGGCCACTATTTGGGGGCACGTCATTTCCAGCACCCCCAGAAAATGAACACAGGGTGCAGTGAGGTTGAAGCTGAAGACACCAGGCCTTGAATTCAGACTGGACTTGAATTGCTGTTGGACGGCCTGCTAGGCGATGATCTGTGGCCACTTCCGCAGCCAGCCTCATCCCTTTCCTGAAACTCGAATGGCCCGTGAAGGGGACCTTGCCGCAGCTTTGGGAGAGCGTAGGGAAACGAGGTCCATGTGTCCACAAATCTCATTTACAGGAAGACACAGAGACGCAGTGTGACTCAGTGGAAATGGGACTTCAGTGTCAGACGTGAAATGTCTTGCAGAACCCAGAAAGGGAAGGCGGCGTGGCCCAGCCCCCCACAGCCTGTGTCCCCCTGCTCATGGCTGCTACGCCCCTCCAGCAGGTGGCCGGGACTCTGCACCAGCACTCCCTCCCTCTCTTCCTCTGGGGCTCGTGCTTCCAAACTTTGCCTCTTGGGCTTCAGAGGTCAGAAACAACAAATGTGAACCTTCCTCCATCTCCAAATCCCAAAGCCCAGTGGACGGGACTTGGCGGCTTGCATTGTGCCGGGGCCAGGTTGTACATTTCCAAACATGTCAAGAAAGGAATATGCCCTGTTGAAAGTCACTGGACGCAATTTGCAAAATTACTTGGAGAACAGTACCAAAGGACAGTAGTGTTATCTTCCACATCCCACCCTGTTGGGGACATTCCATCTCCCTGGCTCACTCCCCCACCCTCTCCCAATGTCCTTCCTCCCATGCTCCACCCAGCTCCCCGGGGTTCCAGTCCTCAGGATCTCTTCTCTTTGTCTACATGACTCTTCCTTTGTAAACTCCTATGACCCCTTTTGCTGTTTTCTGTGGTTTGGTCCTTGTCTCCTGGCTGATCCTTGGCCTCCATCCTCAGCCACCCGAGGACCAGCAGCCTGCCTCGCTGTCCTGGCTGATTCCTGTGCCATCTAGCACATGGGCCTTCGGGGTCAGCAGCAGCCTGGCTCTGTCGCCACCTGCTCAGCTCTAAGGATGGTCCTGCCTCCTGCAGCTGCAGAGGCTCCACGGTGTGTGCAACCAGAGCCCTCAGTCAGGGACCCAAAGTCACACAGCCATACCGCTGCTCGAGGTCTGAGGGCTGTCTCTCCCAAACGCCTCCTGGGGTAACCATTTACTGAGTGCTCCCCGTTTCAATTCCAGGCTAATGGAGTTTCTGCCGCCCTCAGTGCCAGGTCCTGGGAAGGGACTCCTCCTGCCAGCATCGGCCAGGTAGCGCTCCACCGGCCCTGGCTTAGCCACACTCAGGAGCCTGGGCAGGCTGGGGTGCTGTCCTGAGCCGACACTGACCTTGGGCAGAACTGGGAGGTGTGGGAGAGAAAGGACATCACTAGGCAGCAGGTTAGAGCCTCTATCCGGAGGGGACAAGTCACCTGGGAAGAAAAGCGTCTCGCATGAACAGGGAGAGACCAGAACAAAACGCAGCAGTGACAACAGCACATCAGGTATGCCACAACTAAAATGCCTTCTCTAGATTCTTCTGCCAACAAAATCCTGCATGTGTTCATTTCCTAAGCAAGAACAGAAGCCACTTCCCAGCGCCCATCTTCTGGAGGGTGTGGGGAAGGCGGCTTGTGTGGATTCGTCAGAATCCCTTCCCTGACCCCTCCCGACTCCGAGTGCACTGAGCCTGTGAGGTGCTTTGGTGAAGGACAGAAAGAAGACAGCTCTGAAAGCAGACTTACCTGCTTCCATCTCCTACCGCTCATACTAACTAGCTGTGTAACCTTGGAAGGCTACTCATCCTGCCTGAGCCTCTGGGTCTGAAATCCTGGGCCAAAGCCAACCGCCAAGTTGTTGCCATGAGGATTGAATGGGAAACCACTTACAGAACATGGAGCATGGATGGAAACGGAAGGAGAGGTCCGAAAATCTGCTGCTGGAAAGCTAAAGAGAGGATGCTGGGCTGTGGACCTCGGGATGCATGGGAGCAGGTGGGTGAGCAGGGAGCTCCTGCGCCCTGCCCAGAGGATTCAGCCTGTTACTTGCCACAGCCCCGGACCAGCCCTTGTCCACAGCCCAGCCCTGTCCTGTCTCCCACCTTCTGGTTGACGCCCACCATTGTGCCGACCTCTGAGACTCAGTGTTCCATCGCACAGTGATTCTCCTGGGCCGCTCTGCCTCTGGCTAGACTGGCTGTATCCCCCTTATTTCAACCTTCTGACTACCATCCCTTTTTATTCACTTATTCATTAATTCCACAAAGTTGAGACTCTCCATCTTGCGACTCCTCTCCGCCCTGCCCTGGCCTCTTCCTCCTCCTGCCTGGAGCCTGCCTGTGCCATGGGCCACCTTAACCCCCAGCCTTGAGCAAATTCTGGCACCCAGTCCACACCTGCTAGTTAAATAAACCTGTAGAAAAATACTTCTTTTTCTTTTTCCAGTTGCCGCTCCTCCCAGGCCCCAGCCCTCGTGGTGGCCGATGCCATGCAAAGCGCTCAGCACGGTGAGCAAGGTGCTGGCAGGGGACTGCGCTAAGCTTCTTTCCCGTTCCTGAGCAGCCATTGCAGTGCCTCTGCGCAGTTCTGATCTTCAAGTGTCCCCGAGGCCCACAGCTGCTAATGGTGGCTCTCTGGTATTACTGTAATAACACTTAGCACTCCTGTCTTGTGACATAAATGCAGTTCAAGTGTGTGCATGTCCTCTGGAGAGGCAGGTCCCTTGATAGCACCCTGCTGTGAGAGCTCAGGTGCTGGCCCTGGTAAGGCCACACTTGGCCTTGATCTGAAATACGCATTTCAAACCATCCTCCAGATCTAGCCATCTGACCCCACACAGCCCCCTGCGCCTGTGCTCTCTCCTCAATGTGCAAATGTGCAGTGTTCCCTGAGCCCCCACCCCAGGGCCCAAGAGCACCACCAGCAGGGTAGCAGCTCCCCTTCCCTCCCAGAAGCAAAACCAAAGAAGGCCCTGTCAGATGAGTGATAATCATAAGAACAAGCAAGCAGCCGAGCCGACTGTGAAACCCGGTTGCAGCTGTACTGACTGAAGGCAGCAAGGCTCCAACACGCTGAGAGTCAAGGTGCTCTGGAGCCCAGAGCAGGAGACCCAGGTCTCAGGCTAGAGGAGCAACCTGGGCCCTGATGTGTCTGAATCCCTGTCATGGCCCACTAGCAACTTCAAAGCCCACCCTCCCACCTGCATGCCCTGGGAAGAGAGGAGAAGCTCCACAGGCTTCCAAGCACCTGCCCCCCAGCAAGGATTAGAGACTCGGAAACTCACTAAAACGCTCACCTCCCTAAATACACACAGAATGCACTCAGGGAAGGCAGGAGGGAGAGAGGGAAGCTGCAGACCCCAGCAAAGCCACCAGTCCTTCTCTCCACGCTTCTCAGCCACGGAGGACATTACAGGAGGCAGGCTGGGGAGGTGTGGGAGAGGGTACAGGGACTGGAGCACTGAGTTGCTTACCACAGCCTGGGGGATACTCCCTATGTTTCCCTGGGCTTCAGCCCTCCTTGTAGGTTAGTGTCCTAGGTGTTGTTTTTTTTTTAAACCACATTTTTATATTCAAACGAGTCGCCATGGCATGGAGTGGAATCCAAACTTTCTATGAATGTTAACGACAAAGTATGAGTTTTCAAAGAGACGTCTTGCGTCTCGCCAGAGAGGTGTGTTCACATCTTTTGGTCTTGGGGCTCCTGGTGGCAGATGGAAGACCACTGAACTGGTTTTCATCCGGGGAGTCACAGAGGTCCTGTCTTACTGGAATGGGGTTACTCGGGGCATGGTGGAGGGTTTGGATAGAGCTGAGGTTACAGTCAAGTTCAGTCAAGCTGAGTGGTAGGGGGTGGGCTGGACTCTATGGGGCCTCACCCATGTGGCCTCTACGTCCTGGCTTTTGGGCTAGGTGCAGACCCATGATAGCCTGGGAGGAAAGCTGCTAGGGAGACCTGGGTAGGAGGAAAGGAGCACCAAGGAGACAGGTGACATCCCCAGAAGTAGAAAGAGGGGCTCTCATTTCCCTCAACAATAACTCCACGAGCATTTCTGCCCAAAGCCAGCCCAGGCACACTTGGAGAACACAAAAGGGAGACACTGAGAGAACACAGAATGTTCTAGATCAGGCCTTTACTTCGCAGTTGGGAAAATGGAAGCTCAAGGCATTTAGGTGATTTGCAGGAGGTCTCAAGTCTAATTAGTGCCAGAGTTATATTTTGAATATTCACAAGGTTGTCAGGATTGTGTAATAAAGTTGCAACGTGTATCACCACGGCAGTTGAGTTGGAACACAGCATTTGTTGGAGTAAAATGTGAAAGGATCATTGCAGAAAGGGACGGGACTAGTTTAGAGCTGCAAATATTAGAGCCACAGTGAGGAAAGAGGGCTTTCCAATCAGATGCGACAGAGTCGCACCAGGCCAAAGCTGCAGAAAGGCTGGCAGGCAGGCCTCTGGGGGCTGCAGGCAGGTTTGGGGTGCTTTATGCTGGAGAGGACCTGCCGTTATTGCTCCCTCAAGACATGCAACGTGTTCCAACAAGGATCAGCTTTGCCGTCCCTCAAGCTGCCTCCGTCTCCATCAAAAATCCTCCAGTGGCCAAAAGTAGGTAGGTGCTCGGTTTGACTGAACAATAGGAAAAATAAAAGTTCTCATTCTAAAACAGCCCGCTAGCTATTCCAGGGACATTCTTCCTGTCGATCTTTTATTAATTATCCAGAGGAAGTGATTCTGTAAAGCGACACACAGCAGGATAGGATGATTCATCTGACATAACTTCCTGCGCTTTTCATCCAATTGAAACGAATCCAGGAGCCTCAGCTAGCATCGAGTTGGGAGGAAAGTCAAGTGAACGTCCTCCAAACACAGCCACGGTCAGAGCTGCATCCCACTACAGAGGCGCCGCCAGTGGGACCAGGCATCTCCCTTTTCCAGATGTTTACAGCCAGTGGTAGACTCTGAATAAAGTCTCACCCCTGAGACTGAGTGCATCCCACAGCAAATGGCCAAAATGAGCACACACCCTGCAGATGTCCAACTTTACATTTAAAATGCTAGAAACTATCAAGTTTAAGTTACTGACTTTATTACACGGGACACTTCTAAAAAGCAAGCAGCGCTTTCGCGTCATCACACAATTCTTACCAATCCGCACCGTCCTAGCATAACCTAGACTCGCTGTGTTTTACATGCTGTCTTACTATTTCTGAAGCTTCAGAATATTTTTTCCCCTTTTCTTGTCTTGCTTTCTCTCCTTAAAGGTACATGTGCACACACACCCACTCACACACTTCTCTGATTTACTTCAATCAGATGAACAATTAACTGGGAAGCAGAGGTAAAGGATAACAGAAGCATTCTTTTAAAGGCACAGAGTTCAAGGAAAGGCACTGGGTGAAAACCTGGAGCCATGCCTACACCACCAGACTAAAAATGCACTGTCCCTTCACCACCGTGGCTCATGGGCACACAGTATCAGCAGCCTTTAAAGAAGATTTCATCAGCCATTCAAAGGCAAGGATTTTAAATGCAATTACCCTGTATAATTAGCTGTTTCATCTTTAGTGTCAGTGAATTTGGAATTTAATCTCTGATTGCACAAAATAGAATACTAAGCAGCTTACTGGATAGACAGACTGGTGGTGTGTATTGCTGGCTGGATAATGTGTCCTAACTCCTTAGAGCCATCATGGGACAAAGACTGGAGGAAAAAGGAGGCAGACAAGACACCAGCTCTTGTTCTTTGCTTCAGCACCTCAACGCACATGTGAGGACACACCCCAAGTCACCTCTTCCCTGCAAGCTTCTCTCACACCTGCCCACACTCAATGGAGGTACTCATCCTGCCTGAAGCACAGCACCAGATATACATTGCATGACACCACCACATGTCCCCAGGTCTCTGCCTACGGGGTTGCCAGCTCCTCCAGAGCAGGGAGCACATCTTACTAAATGCTGTGTTTCTACACCAAGCCTGGCACACAGCTGTCCATCTTCCATAGATGGATGGACAGACAAATGAGCTGCCAATTACACTCAGCCAGGGTCCAGACCCATGAAAATAAGCAGGGTGTTTAAACAGTTGTTTTCCACATCTCTAAAGAAAAATGAGCCATCTAAATGGTATTAACTTAGCAGTCCTTTTCTAAGATAAACCTTCAACTCCACACAACATTTTCAGGTGGGGAAGAGCCCTTTCAGCCCAACCACGCAGCACCTGCAACCAACTGAGAACTCAGAGGTCCAAATCTCAGGGACTCAGCTCTCATCGTGGATAGCTGCTGGACATTTGTGCATGGCAAAGGCCAGCAAGACCAGATGAGCTAGACTTTCTGAAAAGAAAATCAGCCTTGATTCCCAAATTCAAGTCACCAATAAGTGACTGGTAACTATTTAAAATCATACAAATAAAGATAGGCCATCAGTTCAAGTGATGCTTCATGCATAGACCTCGACTCCAGCTTTGGTTGATGACACATGTATGAACATGTTAGTCATTCCTGGAATACAAGCTCTGCAAGCACAGGAGCCACACCTGTGTGGCTGTATCCTTAGCCCCTGACCGAAGCTTCAGCAAAATTCCTGGGAAACTCAACTCATACCTGTGGCAGTCACTGAAATAGAACTTTTGCTTTTAAAAATTGGGAGTTGTTTTAATTTGATTCTTGGTTTTATTTCTTGTCTTGTCTTTCAGGAGTCTTTTTAAGGAAGTTAGTGCCTGTGCCCATATGTTGGAGTGTGGAGCCTATGTTTTCTTCTAGTAGTTGCAAAGTTTCTGGTCTAATTATTACATTTTTGATCCACTTTGAGTTGACTTCTGTGTAGGGTGAGATATAGGGATTTAGTTTCGCTCTTCTACATCTGGATATCCAGTTTTCCCAGACCATTTTTGAAAAAGGCTATCTTTTTGGTAACTTTGTTGAGTATCAGGTGATTATATCTACGTGGGTTTGTCTCTGTGTCTTCTATTCTATTCCATTGGTCTTTGTGTCTGTTTTCATGCTAGTACCATGCTGTTTTTGCTACTATAGCTCTGTAGTATAATTTGAAGTCTGATATTATAATGTCTCCAGCATCACTCTTCTTGTTCAGTATTGCTCTGGTACTCTGGGTCTTTTATTTTTCCAAACATATTTTAGGACTGTTTTTTTCTAATTCTGTGAAGGATATTATTGGTATTTTGGTGGGAATTACACTGAATCTATGTAATGTTTTTGGTAGTATGATCATTTTGGCCATTTTAATTCTAGCTATCCAAGAACATAGAAAGTTTTTCCATCTTCTAAGGGCATCTTTGATTTCTTTATTCAGCATTTTGTTCTATTTTTTGAGGAGGAATAGTTTATTCTGGCTCACCTGTTCAGAGGTTCAGTCCATGGTCAGCCAGCTCCATATCTATGGGCCCATAGTAAGGCAGAACCTCATGTCGGAAGGTCATGGAGGAAGAAAGCAGCCCAGGCTATGGCACCCAGGAGGTAGAGCTTTCTCTTCAGTGTTCCGTAGTTTCACTGGAGATCTCAGTCTTTCACTTCCTTTGTTAGATTTACTCCCAAGAACTTTATTTCTTTGAAGTTACTGTGAATGGGATAGTTTTCTGAGTTCTTTCTGAGCAGATTCATTATTGAAGAATAGGAAAACTATTGATGTTTGTATTTTGATCTTGTATCCTGATACTGTGCTGAATTCACTTATCAGCTCTAGAAGTCTTCTGGTGGAGTGTTTTGGGTCTTCTAGACACAGGATCATGTCATTAGCAAACAGATAATTTGACTTCTTCTTTTTCTGTTGGCATCCTTTTAATTTCCTTTTATTACCTAATTGCTCTGGCTAGAATTTGGACATCCTTGTCTTGTTTCTGATTTTAGAGGAAATGTTTTCAATTTTTCTTCCTTTGGTATGATATTGGTCTTGGGTTTGTGGCATATAGCCTTTACACTGTTGAGGTAATTTCCTTTTATCCTGTTTCTCCAGGTTTTTTGTTTGTTTGTTTGTTTGTTTTGGTGGTGGTGCTGGGGATTGAACCTAGTGCCTTGTGCGTGCAAGGCAAGCACTCTACCAGCTGAGCTACATCCCCAGCCCAGCCCTCTCCAGCATTTTTAACACGAATAGGTGCTGGATTTTATCAAAGGTATTTTCTGCATCTATTGAGATGATCATGTGATTCTTGTCCTTAATTCTGTTTATGTGATGAATTACATGTATTGATTTGTGTCTGTTGAACCCAGCAAGCGTTGCTTTCTTGTCTATTGTTGAAAATGTTCAATGACCCAACCATGAAAAGAGCATAGGTACAGACATAAAAAGACTGATGGTCCTATTACTCAAAGAGTAACCGAAACTCCTAAAACCTGTGGAAAAACATTTCCCTTAAAATATGTTCCAAATATTCCCAAATAAGGTCCTCCCTTCAGCACCAGAGAAAAAACAGAGGGGCCTCTCAGAGACTCTCAGCAGGCCCTGCTCTGGGAGTCGCCAGCCACATCTGCATGTGTGGTAGAGGCTGGAGCAGGGGAGCCAAGACTGCAGCTGCTGGCGGAGGAGTGGGGCTCAGTGGGCTGGTGGCTCCGAGGCCCGCAGGCCGCTCCGACAGCACAGATGTGGCTGCAGAATGGTGACTTTTGTTTTTTTCTTTTGCAGTGCTAGGGATTGAACTCAGGGCCTCATGCATGCTGGGACATGGGTAACGTGTGTAAGATATGATTCCTTATCTCCCGAGTGAGCAGAAGGGCAAAAACCAAACACCTCATGTGGCTTCTAAAGCCTGAGTTCCCATAGGTGACATGAAGGATTTCCACTTGAAGCTATTTGCCAAATGACTCGTTCTGAAGCTTGCAAGAGAAAGGTTGATTCCCACACCAGCCCACAGTCAGTTGCCATGATGGCAAAAGACATTGGGAAACAAAAGGGGCGCGTGTTCCAATTTTTCCTGTGCCCAGGCTCTCTGCCCCAGTCCTTTTGGGGAAACAAAAGTTCTGGCTACTAAATCGGGCATCTGGTCCTCAGTGCCATGCCTGGGAGCCCAGACCTTTGTCCCACAGCCACCTCTAGGCACACTAGGGACTAGTGGGAGCTGCTGAGCAGGCCAGACCCGAAGTCAGGGCAGCATGTGTGTTTGCACCACCCTGTGGCCCTTACCATGTGGGTGGATTCTGCATGCATTCCCACCTGCTCACCAGCAAGACTGGCGTTTATAAATTGCCTTGAGAACGCTCCCAAAGTGGCTCTGTAAGTGGTAACCATAGCAACGCCCAAGGTGTGCTGGTCACGTTCCTGCCAGGCACTTTGCCAGGGACCCCACAGACTTTATCTTGCTCTATCCTTATGCCATTCCTTAAAATAAGTACTACTCCCTCAATCTTACACATGAGGAAACTGAGGCTGAGGGATCACAAACAATCGAGGGAAACTCAAGGAGTTTGACCCCAAAGTCCTTGCTCAGACAGTTGCCAAGATCAGCCAGTCCTTCAGCATCCCAGCACAGGGGACACACGTGACGGGGGAAGTGAAGGAGAAGGAAAACTGACTGGATGAGCAAGCCCCGTGTCCAGGTGAAAAGGACACGTCCTTGGCTGAGCCTGTGTTACCTTTCCAGGCTCTCAGGGCAAAGAAAGTAAGATTCTAGTAAGTCTGTCCCCAGGACAGTCCAGCTTCTTTGCCCCCAACCCAGCAGCAACTTCTGGGCCACCTCTGGCTGCCTCTCCAGCCCTGCCAGGGACATGACCTGTGTTGCAGAGGAGAAGCTCTCCTAGGGTCACCCACCCAACTGAGGGGAAACCTCTCAGGCACCCTGTCCTTGTCACTCACTTCCACGCTGCCCAGGGACTCCTGGTGCCAGAGCTTCTGCTGCACTGGGCAGGGTATTAACCTGGAGCACAAGGCCATGTGTTACCCCAGCCCAGCCCAGCCCAGCCCTGCCCCTGAGCATGAGCAAGCTGCTGCCAGAGAAGAGAGGAAGTCCATGCTGGACATGGGTCCTGCCCACGTCTGATGCCAGCACAGCCATACCTGCAAAGCCACTGACCTCTGGACAGGGGATTTCTCATTCTTAATGTGAAATGAGAAGTCCAGGCTTCCCTACATCTCTAAGCCTTGTTTTCTGTTCAGGACAGTGGTCCTGAACCTCTCCACTTCTGGGTGACCATTTCATCAGATGGGGACACAGAGCTCTCAGGGACCTGGCACACTGGAGAGACTTTGAGTGGGGAACAGAAACAGGACTGTCGTAGCAGCTGTAGCAGCTGGCAGAGTGAGGAAGCAGTGCTCTCAGAAGCCCCTGCCCAGAGGCAGGTGCCCTGGCCGCAAACCCGCAGGGCCCTTAGCTTCCAAAGGACAGGACCCGTGGCTGCATCAAAAGTGCTGCTTGAGTAGGGGGAGTCCGGCTGTCAAGCTCTCTCAGGGGATGGTGGCTCTTTGCCCTGTCATCCATCATGGTCACTAATGACTAAGTGAACATAGAACGTGCCCACCCTAACCACCAAAGCCAGGGGACTCCTTCACACTAAGCTGCTCAAACCCCGCACCCCCGGCTGTGGCTCATTGCAGCTACATATATAGCCATGGAGGCTTGGCACACGGGAAGCCGGAGTGGGTGTGGGTTCCTGGTCCTGCAGACAGCAGGAAGGGCCAAGCGGGTGCCACTCCCTCTGCCCGCTCCCAGACCGCACTTCTGGGTGGAAAATGTGCCAAGATAAAAGCAGAGATCGAGTTACAGGGACAAAGGAAGAGCCCGCACTGGACGGCTGACATGCTTTCTACTCGAGGCTCTCAGCGAGCTGGGGGCAGCCACCCAGGAGCAGATCAGAGAGAGGATCATAAACAGGGGCACGTCCCGCGTCTTTCAAGCAGCCATTTCCTCTGCGAATGTCACACTGTACCAGGATAATTGGAGGGCTCCAGCGAGCTGGGGAGGGAATTACAGCTTTTCCTAAGAAAGATAAAAGCAGACCAGCAGCTCCCAGCTCTGAGCTAGTGGCTCTGTTTCTTCAAAACTAGGTCCTCTAACACAGAGACACAGAAATCTAACCTTCTTAAATCCCCTCTGACGATGTGAACAGAACAAACACCTATTTCATGAAAGAGATGCATTTTCAAGATCACAGAGGCTGGATACTCTGGCTGCTTGGTCACCTCAGTGTTTTGGAAAAGGAAAAGAGGATTCAGCATTAAAGGCTCAGGAATGCCTGCTGACATATTAAGGAAGCAGCCTCGGGACAGCTGAGGAGGCTCCAAGCAGCATCGCCAAGGGAACAGTGACGCAAATGCCTCCGTTTTTCATAGGCTGGCGGGCTGCCAGGTTCCCTCCCGCAGCTGATGTCATGCTAATCCCTATCTGGGTTAGCCTTGCGTGGATATGGGCTCCGTCAGCTGCCATCAGCAGCAGGCTCCTTTTATAGAAGATACTAGAGAAGAAAATACAGAGAGAGAGAGAGAGGAAGAGAGAGAGAGCGTGCGCGCCAGATTCCTGTGTGCTGAAAACCTCTGCACTGTGAAAGTAAAAGGGAAAAGAGAAGAAAGGAGCCATAGAAACCGAAGGCATCTCAGCAGTCAGGTGTGCCCGAGTGCAGTCGTCCACGGAGCACACGGCTGCTCCCAGCGCCAGCTCACGTGTCTCTAAGCACAACTAAGGAACGTGCCTGATTCTGAGCTGAGCTAAATAGCGAGGGCAGAAAACAGAGCACGTTAGGTGGGAATGTGAAAATAATGACCTTGTCCATTATTGAATAAATGGACTGATTCCTTTTAAACTTATGGGTAAAAGTACGGCTTTTTGAAAACTTTGTTCTTTAAGATCACTGCTTCTCAGTTATTTGAGTAAATAATGAGAATCATAATTATGCAAATTTTAATCAGCCTTGGATCGAATGCTTCTGTGAATTGTTTCCCACAATCTGTTGAGAGCCACTTTCCATTTCCTCTCTCAGGCCTGGCGCTTAGTGTCCTAGAGCCGTAAAGAGGAGCCATTTTGAAAGTGCCCCCTTGATGCACATTCTTACTCACTCACTAGATCATAGTGAATTACATATATATATTGTATTATACTAGTATACTAGGTGGAAGGACCTGGAAGGCCAGTAGCAAATACACAATTGGTCATGGCCCTCAGAGTGCAAATCATCAAATCTGCCCCCCAGGAGAAGGGAGACAGAGCATCAGCACC
This sequence comes from Geosciurus inauris, assembly GCA_004024805.1. Classification (NCBI taxonomy): domain Eukaryota; kingdom Metazoa; phylum Chordata; class Mammalia; order Rodentia; family Sciuridae; genus Geosciurus; species Geosciurus inauris. The sequence continues at coordinate 44,775 of PVHX01004057.1, forward strand.
AGCTGAGACAGCACAGCTGTTTTGATAGGAAACCACAGGGACGGTGACGGCATAGGACAACAGTCCTCAGGAAGAGCAGTGACGCGGGAGAAACGGCATGCTCTCAGACTTTCACATGTTGATAGCTCATTTCTTTCAAGATAAATGTCTTTCAGCTGGGCGCGGTGGCTTGGGAGACTGAGGCAGGAAGATGGGGGCAGGGTTCAAAGCCAGCCACAGCAGCTCAGCAAGGCCCTAAGCAACACAGTGAGACCCTGTCTCTAAATAAATATAGAAAAGAGCTGGATACATAGTTCAGCGGTTAAGAGCCCTGGGGTTCAATCCCTGGTATCCAAAAAAAAAAGATAAATTTCTTTTTTTTGTTTTGCTTTCAACCTAATAGAAGTTTAATGATAACACACCTGAAATTATTGGAAAGGAGTGTGGGTACATACATATTTTTCTGAGAAAAGAGCACATAGATTTTATTAACTTCTCAAAGGGGTCTAGGAGCCTCCACCCAAGGTTAAAACTGATGGTTCCTAAGGAGTTAAAAATTCTTTAGAAATCATATCTCAGTTATCCTTCACCTCCCAACGAGATCATTTATTTACAGGTGGAGAAAGTGGGAAACTGAGAGGCTATCCTTTCTCTCCCGAGGTCAGTGAAGCAGAGGGTTCATCATTATCTAGGCCACCAGCTCAGACCACCTGTGTGCGTGAGCTTCTGCAGCCCATCCACTAGCTGGGAACGCCCACGGAGGAAGGGCCAGAGAGAGCTCAGGAAGTCTCCTGAAAAGCTGACCTTCAACTCAGTGGACACTTGGCTCTCCAACATCCCCCACAGCCCCCACCCTTGCCTCCCTGCCTCCCTGCCTCCCCCAACCAGGCCCAGGGCCAGCAGGAGACTCCACGGCAGAACTTCAACATCTGACCATCTTGCCTGAGAATGTACATTTAGTACCACCTTCTTGGATAAGTCAATGTTGGCTTCAGAAGCTTGAAAGAATTCATACCCGACAGAAATGACCCAGAAGGGGAAGTGCCTGCGCGGGGCAGAGGAGAGACTGTGGCCGGACACAGGTCTGTGCTGCAGCCTCAGCCCGGTCTCCCCTGCCTGCTCTCCCCCAGCTCGGCCAATGGACAGGCACGTGATCCCCAAGTTCAGCTCCTTGTGTGGGGCAGAGGCCAGCAATGGATGGACAATAAAGTCCACTCCTCAAGAGGGGTGGGAGGAAGGAACCGGAGCCAGGAGCATCTGGAGGGCCCTTCTTTGAAGCAATACAATTTGATGTCATTTTTAGGGTCATGAAATAATATTTGTTCGTTGTTGAAAATCTGGGGGATAAGAAGAGGAAGAAAAAAATCTGCAATCCCCTCTCCTCCAGATATCATCCTGAATAGACACATACTTTGTTGTGAGGACTGAGCCCTCCTCTTTCTGTGACCCTCAGGAGGTCACAAACTCTTGGTGTCTTTGTGAGGGAAGTGGTAGTGACGAACCCCTTCCTGCCTGAGAGCTTTGTCATCTAGCTCAACTAGGATCACAGATTTGAATGTGAGCGGTAGGTCACCCAGGTCCGAAGCACAGAGGGCATTGCTCCCTTCTCCGAGCAGTGGCTCCACCCCATCCTACTCAGAGCTGCTAAAATGGCTGCTCCCCATGCCAGTCCCCTGCTTTAGAATTTATCATGGCACCCAGTGGCCCGTGGGTCGCAGCAGGGCGTCCCTGGTCCCATCATGGGTACTTTCTCAGCTCAGAACTGATCTTGCCTTCGATGCCGCACACCATACTTCTTGCTCTCCGACACCAGCCAGGCCGTCCACGTGAGTTGCCATACTGCTGGCACACGGGCTCATTTTATGTTCTAGAACTTTCTACATGCTTTCCCTCACAAGTGACATGTCTGTGCACCTCACAGTGCAGATCACTCCTGATGCTTCATTTAATATTGTTTCCATCAAAACTTGGTATGCCAGAGGAAACGGGGTAACCCATTCAGAGCTTTTTTTATACAAAAGAATTACATGTCATGTCACTGAAATTTACATCCATGTTCTGACTCTTCCTTTGCTAATTTTTGTTTTCCTTCTCTATGTCCTTTCCTAAAATGCTTAGAAAATAGATTTTGCAAAACATTGGACATGTATGTCATTTGTTGTGTATGAATTTGCTAAGAAATAGGGTGCACCACAGCTGTTATTTTATCCACATATCCTGCTCAATCTGTCGTGCGTTTGCTGTGTTTTATAAATATGTGACATATTTGGAAATATATTGTTCACATATCTTGCATGTTTTCCATTCGAGGCAGGCTAAGAGTGCATATCAGCTTGTCAACGTGACTTCCAAAAACAAGATCCATTCCCTCGAACATGACAAGGGAGTCCATAGTTCAGGCCAAGCAGTCGCTCTACTCCCTGTTTCTCACTTTGCCGTGTCTGTGTACAGCCCTGTCTCACGTGTACTCTACTGGAAGCATCTCAATGTAGAACGATCAGTCAGGTGACTCAAAAGCAAGGTGGTTCACAAAAATTGCCTCGAGTTCCCAAATGCGTGTCTGTCTTGATACAGGGATATAAGAGCAAGTGCCTGCGCCCTCTCAGAAGCCGACATCTGTCCGGAGAGTCCCCACCACCCCCGTGAGAGAATGCTGTTGGGACATGTCCATTAGCCAAGAGCATCCAGGTGTGCCAGTCACAAGCCGAGCTGGCTTCCATGTCACTGAAGTACTTGTTTGCTTTTCCTGAAAGCAAACACAGCCCTGGGTTAAAATTTAACTAATGCAGCTTCCTGAAAATTCAGAACAAGGAACCGTAGAGTTTTTTTGTTTGTTTTGTTTTTTTGTTTTTTACTGGTGATTAAACCCATGAGTGCTTTGCCACTGACTGAGCAACATCCTCAATCCTTTTTATTTTTTATTCTGAGACAGGATCTTGCTAAGTTGCTGACGCTGGCCTCGAACTTGTAATCCTCCTGTTTCAGCCTCCTCAGTGACTGGCATTACAGGACAGTTTTGCATCTGTAATGGCATTTGTGGGAACTGAGGAGAGGGTAGGAAATGTGGAAGCTAGAATCTAAATATTGTTTCCTTTTTTAAAAATAAAAAACAAAGCCTCTTGTTCTTTATAGATCAAAAGAATAAAGTAACAGTTGAACTAGGAAAGACAGTTGGTGCCTTCTAATTCTTTCATTTTTAAATTATCTTCATTTTATAAAGTACACCTGTCACTTTCTTTTAAGTAAGGGCAAAATTACCCTAAGAAATCCATAGTGCCAACCTCCTACTTTCCACAAAAATAACATTGCACTGACCACTACCACGATTGCTCTGTTATTGTTCATCACACGTTTACTTCCTGAATCAATCTGGTCTTACACCACCAGCCGGCTCCTTGCAGGACGGACTCAGGCTCAGCAGGTCTGTCTGCAAAGCTGTCTCCCAGCTGGATGGAGGGAATTCTCACCTGGCTCCACTGTCTCCCTTCCTTCACGTGCCTGGTGGACAGACGTGTGGGGGACCAAGGAAGCTGGCTGTGGAGGCTCACGAGACTCTTGACCTAGAACTTGCTTTGAGGTCACACTTGGCATTTGGAGGAGCCTGTCCCCCGAATGTGTGTGCAGAAATGAAGCTCCCACTTCACGGGCTATCTCTCAAGAATGCATCTGCTGATCATTGCAGGGAGGACCCCGAAGCCCCTCTGGGGGCTTGCCTCTGCCTTGGAGCTAGCATGGCTAGCTGCCGATTCCTCAGCCATCTGCGTCAGGACGAGGGGACCTTCGTGCCCGCATCTGTCCTTCCCAAATCTTCTAGGCCCATTATCTCTTCTGCCTGCCCCTAGAGGGAAGGGACTCTTTCTTTCAGTTAATCTGATGATAATTTATAAAGGTTCAAGTCCACTTCACTTTCCAGCTGGGAAAAGGTCACCGAGCTCTCAGAGCTAGATTCAAACCTGGATCTCCCAGCTCCTTTTTCTTTTAGCCTGTGTGCCTTTCTCTCGATGCCTACCTCCCCAGACTTCTCTCCATTAAGACCTGCAACGAAGAATAGGTTACCTTTCTCAGAGCGTACACTGCAAGACAGGCTGTGCCTTGAAAACATCCATTCGTTTCTAATCACTGAATTCTCCGTTTCAGTCATTTTCTGCTGTGTGCCTGTTGCTCTGACAGAAATATATAAGGTAAAATTCCTGCCCCCACTAGCTCATCGGGGCCGGCAGAATTCCAAGATGACCCCCATGCCCCATGCCCTCTGTAATTCCCTCCCCTTGATGGTGAGCAGCACCCTAATTTGCATCTAACCAACAGAATATGGCAAAGGTGAGAGGGTTTTGCCCATGACATTAACATCCCTCACTAGGCGACTTGAAGTGAATCAGCAGAGAGATTAGTGAGTCTGGTATAATCAGATGAGCTGTTTAAAAGGAGATCTAGAGGTCGGACACTCAAAGCAACAGGCTTTTTCTCTCCTTTGTTGGCCTTGAAGCAGTAAACCACCCACATGGGACCTACAACATCAAGGGAATGGATTCTGCTCTCTGAGCCTCAGAGAGGACCCTGAGCCTCAGGACAGACCCCAGCCCCAGCCCCATGACATGTCAGCTGGATCTTGTGCAAGTTCTGAGCAGGGGACCCAGCTGATGCATGCCCAGCTTCCTCCCCTGGGAGCTGGAGGATGATCCGTGTGCTGCTTTAACCTGCCAATTTGGTTTTGCTTTAACCTGCCAATTTGGAGTTTGTTACACAGCACCTATGGGTCGCCAATCGTATGGTTTAGCAAGTGTTTGTAAAATCAAAGATTTGTATAAAAAATAGCTTCTTGGATCATTTCATGAATAAAATGTAAAGGTGCCTACCTGTAATCCCAGAGCTTCAGGAGGCTGAGGCAGGAGGATAGCTAGTTTGAGGCCAACCTCAGGAACTAAGGGAGACCCTGTCTCTAAATAAAACATAAAATAGGGCTGGGGATGTAGCTCAGTGGTCTAGTGCCCCTGAGTTCAATCCCTGGTACCAAATAAAATAAAATAAAATAAAAAAAACTATGAAAAGGACTGAGGACATAGGTCAGTTGGTAGAGGGCCTGCCTTGCAAGCACAAGGCCCTGGGTTCAATCCCCAGCAGCACCAAAAAATAAATATAAATAAAACTATGAAAAGGACTGGGGATGTAGCTCAGTGGTAAAGCACCCCTGGTTTTGATCCCCAGTGTCACCCTCCAAAAAGATGTGAAGTTGACATATGATGCTAATAATCATGCCACGGCGATAAACCAGCCGTGCCACGGAGCAGCAAACGCGCCGGCTGCCCTGTCCCCCTTCTCTCCTTGTCTCTCCCGTGGTTGCTCAGCCTGCTGCGATGGGTCCAGTGCTAATATCAGCAACCACTGGCAGAGCATCAGGTGACTGTTCCAAACAGGCATTGTTCATTTCTCTCGAAGCTGTCACCTTGGACAAGAACAGGAAGCTTTCTCTGGAACCGGGCTTTCCAGAGCTTCCCACACGCCCTCTGAGCACAGGGATCTTCAAGGCAGCGCCTGAAAGAGTGCCTGGCACACAGTAGGAACACAGCACGCACTCAGGGCGCACTCAGCAAGTGTCGAACACAAAAACATGGCTCCGGCTCTTGAAAATGACCTTTGCCTTCAGTGCCTGGTAAACTGGCCAGTCTCTCGACTGCCCACCAGTGCATCTGACCAGAAAGCCCTCACTCTAGTGGTCCTTTCTAATATTAGCCTTTTTAACAAAAGTCTGGAATTTTCTTGTAGCTGTCATGAGGACTGGATGTGGGGGCAACGGGAGAGAGCCGGGCGGGGCCGCACAGAAGCCCTGGCCAGGTGGGAGGTGACTCAGACCTGCTCTGAAGAGGCCCGCAAGCCAGTGTGGGGCAGCTTCACAGGACCGCCCCAGAAGGCCCCCCACTTTCTCACTGTGCACACTTGGCCAGGTCCCTTCATCCACCAAGCCTCGGCCAGCCGATTCCAGCATCTGCCTCGTGGGTCCCTGTGAGGGTCCCACCAGATAATTCCCGTGGCATGCCAGGCGAGGAAGGCGCGTCGCATTTGTGATCGCCGTCCCCGAGGGCACACCTAAAACCCACAGTGAAGACCGGGTGAAGGTCAGTGTCTGCAGAGTGCGTCCAGCTTCTCACTCCCGAAAATCCCATGCTTGTCCTGGGGACCTCACTGACGTCCGTGCCCACTGCCCCTCCCAGGGCCTGAGTGCGTGTCTTGGGGTGTGAGTGGGCTGTCTGGCTGCTGCCCCTACTGGCCATGATGGTGGCCTGCACCCTTGCCCACCCTCCCTCCTTCCTTCCCCTGGGCAGGCTCTGTCCATGCCCCAGTCCCAGCAGGGCCTCTGGTGCGCCCTTTGTTTAGTGCCTCAATGGGCCTCTCCCCACTTTTCAGTTCAGATCTGTCCCCACAGCCCAGGAGTGGGAACGTCAGAGTGGCCCAGCCCGGTGCTGATGGGCCCCATGCCCGACTGGGCAATCCACCTGTCCTTCAAGCAGAGAAAGGAGAAAGGAAAGGAGAGAGCCCCTCCAGTGAGTCTGAACCTAAAACCCAACCCCATGGCCGGCCACAGGGAGCAGCAGGACTGAAGGCGGGTCAGGAGGTTGTGCCAGCAGGAGGCGTCCCAGGGAACAGAGTCCCCTCCCTGGCCTGCTCTCCTGACTCAGGCCTTCCTCCAATTCCACCACGAAAGTCCAGGAGCACCAGGAAAGGAAGCCGAGAAAATGTGTCCTGTGGTCCCAATTCAAGCCCAACTAGGACCACGGACGCCAAGTGGGGGTGAGGCAAGAGCGCTCCCTTGGGGCTCTGGTTTTGTTTTTGTTTCTGTTTTTTATTTATTGTCCAAACCTGTTTAACCGCTTAGTGTGAACCCCAGTTCTGGGAGACAGTTCACGGTGGGGAAGGAAATGCAGTTAGCACGGCGACCCGGCCTCCATCCGCGGTCAACACCGTCAAACGGCACGTTGACAGCACCATTGCCCATTGACTCCTCAAAGGGGGTGGGGGGTGATGGCCCACGTTAGCTAAGGGCTGTGCCGGGAGAGGTCACCCTGCGTCTTCTGCAGAAGGCAGCGTTGCTTCCGTCACTCACCCTAAGGGCCCCCAGGTCACCTCATGCCTTTGCATCAGCTGCTTTGACCCACATCCCAGGTCGTGTTCACAGGGGTTCAAGTGGCCGAGCTTCCACCACTGGGACGTGAAATGTCACAGGAGCAAGAGGGCTTGCAGGCCACCTATAGTTTGAGAAGTGGCGTGCGACTGGCTGGGTGTTCGGCCTTTAGGCCATATTGTGAGGGTAGTGACCCTGCACTTGTGTCAGAAGTAAGGACACAATGCTTCGGCGTCTGACCCAGAAAGAGCACCGAATCCCATGACCTCCCTCCCACCCCCAGGAGCATGGTGATGGCGAACACAGATGTTCTCCTGACAGAGAGGGAACCCAAGGCACAGGAGAGCAGCTTGATGAACTGGCGCCTTTGAAGCCGTCAGCTCTTGGTTAGAGCACCTCGGTTTTGATTCACTAAGTGACACAATTAGCCATGACTAATAAAGCTCTCCAGGAAAAGAAGCAGAGGGACAAGCGAGGTAGAAGGCAGTGTCCAGCCAGAACCTCACCTAGTGGAGCTAGAGGGATCTCCCTGAGCTCCGTGTCTGTTAATGTGCTAATATGATTATCATACACCGGCTGTGATATGCATCCTGTGCGTAATGTCATTCCAGAGCTAGAGAAGGGGAGTTGACCCGCAGGCCTCGAAAAACATCCAGGGGAGTCCATGTAGCCTAGTACATCTGAATCATGAGGAAGGACAGCCTCGATTTGGACTTGGAAAGCACAGGAGGCAGACCCTGCTGAGCCCTAGGCGACCGCGTGGGCAGACTCCTGGAGGGGGCTGGCTGCTGCTCCCCTGCTGGCTGTCCCTTTGACCCACTTGGCACACTTTCCTGGGCCCAACCTTGCCTTCGGAAATTGCCAGCGTGGTTGAAGTCTGTGGGACTGTGAGCTGGACCACAAGGCTCCACAGTGAGCCCACCGCAGGCCCTGGGGAGGCGTATTTACTCACAGGTGACTCTCCGAGGCCCAGCTCCCCACGACGGGCTGGCTGTACGCAGCGCGGCTAACCCCTCTTGCAGCATTTACTGTTTTTCCTACATCGGTATTAGGCTGTCTCTCTGATGCCAGACATCCTTCCTTCCTAGAATCTTCAGGAAGCACAGCTGCCTCCCACACGTTAAATTTCATGTAATTCAAACCAAAGTTTGAGGCCACTTCTCCCAATTCAGGAAAAATTGTGAGCTTGGCAATCCAAATGGAAAAAGACACACACACAAATATGGGAGTGGATTTTTGAGGTGTTTTTCTCATTTGGGTTGTGTGTGTGTTTCATAAAGCACATAGGAGAATTAAGCTCAAAAGCAACTGCTCCGAGAGATAGAAACTCTTGTAATTCATGTTGTGCATAATGGATTTGGCAGGTCCAAGCACAGAAATTTCCAGAAGTGTTTGCGTGGCAGCAGTTCTTAGCCAATTCACATTTTTTAGCTGTCCTGGCCAGCTGCCCAGCCTGCAGAAAAAGTCGTGTATCTCCACAAGTTTGGCTAGCCTCGCTGACGAGTTTCCAAACTGCACGGCAACACTGGATGAGCTTATTTTCAAGTGCCAAAAAAACTCCTGCTACTTATATTGTTACTAAATACCAGATGTGCTTAATAAAGAGCAAGCAGAGCCAAACCTAGGGTAATCAAATAACCTATCATTAACATTTTCTAAAAACAAAAAATGCAATTGGAACACCAGATTACTGTTTTTCTTTGTTTGCTTTACGCTCTATTACTGGAACCCCTGGGGTGATAGGAACAGGACACGGCTGGGGAGGCCGGCTCTGAAGACGCTGTTTACAATCACACCGTGTGTGAGAAAGTCAAGGCCTGCACACATTTCCTCTGGCTCTGCTCCTCACAAGGACCCCCATCCCCATGGACAAGGGAGGGACCCGCAGGCTGAGGCTATTGCCAGGCTGCTGAGCACTGAGAGGCTGAGGCACACTGGAACTTGACCTTGAAGGAGAGAGGTGAAGAGACAGGAGGGCAGCCTTGGGGACTTGGCAAAGTAGAGAGTGCGCAATCAAGCGCTGGAAGCCGCGGTTCCTGCCGCAGAGAGAAGCAAAGAGGTTTTGAAAGGCTCCAGGAGACCAGAGGACAGTGTGAGGCCCAGTCAGAGGCCCTGGCTGGGCTTCTACCAGGCGACCTTGAAGAATGTCTTCACACAAAAATCTCCAGTTCCATTCATCTCCCTCTCATTGCTATTTGCAGGGCAAATTTTTTGGAAATCCAATGTGAAAAGAAATGGAGCTGGCCAATTCTCTCCCCTTCCTGCACTCAGGGCCTATCCTGCTGTCTGTTCTCCCCACTCTGTGCCCCAGGGATTTGCTTCCCCAAACTCTGTGCCTCCATTTCTCAAGTCTCTCCTCCCTAACTCACATGTCTGCATAGCTGAGTAAGCACCCTTCTGGCCCTGAGGTTAGCAGGCAGCCCTGGTGGCTGGTGAGCAGGTGTGCTGGGGGAGTCAAGAGAGGCACAGGATGTCACAAAGTGCAATCTTACAACAAGAACTCGTAGAGTCAATAACTCTTCCGAAAATAGATTGCAATCTGTTTTAAGACAACTATGTCCATAAAGGAATCAGTGGGGCAGCCCTTGGAGAATTCTTTACTAAAAATGGATTCTAGTCCAACTGTGCCTTGAGCGCCACGGGCCAAGCCAAACTCGGAGCAGGAAGATGTGCAGTGTTTCTCCATTTGGAGAAGCCACCAGGGAGAAGCCAGGCGCTGGTGTGATTAGCCATGCCAGGCTGTGAACCGTGAGGCTGAGTGGGTGTCAGTAGAGAGATGGCATGGAGCTCATGTCCACACCCATTTGAGCTTCTCTCCTTACCACGTCACGAGTGTTTTACACATCAGATGGACCCACATGCCACACAGAATTATGCTTCCAATGTCCTAGGGACGCTCCTGACCACAGGAACCACGTCTCAAGGAAGAGACCCGGAGACAGATGCCTCAGGACCATGGAGGCCATGCTCAGCACCAGCGTCCCTCGCTTTCTCTGCTGTACCTTCCAGAGGAAAGGGCTGGTTCCAAGGAGGGTCACGCAGGGCTGTTTTGCTCTCCAGCAGCAACGCGGACACAGCAGAGGGAACCACCCAAGAGGCAACCCTGCAGAGGGCAAGTGGAGGCTGAGCCTCAAAGCAAGAGCAAAGGAGCCCATCTCCTTGGAGCTGTTTATGTTACATCACACAAATAAACACAGCCGGCAGCAGCCGCTCCAGGACGGAGAGACAGGCAAAGGGCGTCTCCTCCAGCCACCGGGTCAGGAATGGCTTCTTTTAAACAAGGATGATAATAACACTCGGGGACACACCAGTACAATTCACAGGATATCCTGAATGATTCAAACAGAGCAGTCGCTCAAATCAGGACCCGGGAGGTCCTGTTTTCTCTAGCTAAGGAAATAAGTCCTAACTAGAGCACCCATGAGGCAGAGACACTGACACTAGGACCGGCTGCTTTTGTTTGCAAGGCAGGGACATAGGCAATGGCAGTGGCTCTCGCCACCAGAAGGCACAGAGAAGGCAGCCAGGGTGTGGAGGCTGCTGTCCCAGTGCTTTCAGCCCAGGGCCAGGTAGGGGCCTGGCCTCTGGAAGCATGGGCAACTGACACACTCCCCGTCGGTGGGTGAGTGAGGCCCCAGCCCAGAGCTGCAGGAGCCTATCACAGCCTGGGACACCTTCTCCTTCCTCAGCACCCTGCAGTCTTTGGGGACAGCACTCACCTCCTATGACAATAGAAACACAAGTTGAGAACAACCCTGAGCACGGGCTAATGCCACCCGCTGCCACGGGCAGCCACCAGCTGCCATCAGTTGCCCCATCACTAGGCTATGGGGACATGCTAGGGAACATTCTCTGTCAGAGTTTTGTGTTTAAAAATGCATCTTTCTTCAGCACTGGCTGGGAGAGGGTGGGGAGTAGGAGCCATCTCTGTGCAGGTGGTGCTAACGCTTACGATTCACGGCGGCTCCGTGCCTGAGAACCTGCTGGGGCCACGTGAGAGAGCGTGAAACCCTGTGTCCCAGACAGTTCATGTCCGAGGCGATTCCTGGATGAAGGCTCGTGTGAGAGCCATCCTCCCGGTGAGCTTCCTGGGTGCCCAGGGAGCGAGTGGCTTACTCCTTGGGACTCTGACTCCCTCTCACTCCAGGGGTGCATTCCCGACATTTTTCTTTTCATTTATTTATTTTCAAAAGCAGGACAATTCCTGCCCACCACCTCTGGGCCTGTAGGAAAAATAGCTAATGGGTTATTTAAAGTACTTATAAATCAGGTTTAGGCTCCAGGGCAGAATGACCTCCTCCCTTACCAGCCCATCTAGGCAGTGCCCATGTGTTCCCCTCAAATGCTGTGCTGACAGACAGCCCTGGGCTGGGACGCTGGTCTGTACAGAAAAGGTCTGTACCCCGGAGAAGTCGGCTTTGCAGGAACCACTACAACCTTACATGTCCAAGCGCATGTTCTGGGTGGAAAACAGCAGGTGGTGAGCTGTACTGCAGAGAAGTTGCCACGATCCACCCATGGGCACCCGGAGCTTGGCACCCCTTCCCCAGGGGGAGATGCAAGTGAACAGATCACCATGGCAGGGTCAAGTTCAAGTCTGCCTCAACGAAGCCCCGGGGAATTCCTTCTTGAAAAACAACAGGGACGGAGTGACAGCTGCTTAAAGATGCCAGAGAAAGGGTCCCAGGGGAAACCTCCCCAGGGACTGCTCTGCTTGCAGAAGTCTGTTATGAGTGACAAGAAAGACAGACAGCAGGCGTGGGAGAGCCAGGCCCAGGTGAGTGCACTCATCAGCCCTGATCAGAAGCACCGCACAGAAGCAGCTCTGGAAGGCAGCAGCAGCAGCTCCCGTGCCTGCAGCAGCAGGCTGCCCTCGGCTTCCTCCTCCAAGAACCTGGACTGTGGAAAGTTCAGCTCTGCAGTCTTCCCTTCCCCTTTGGTCATTTCATCCGGGTCTTTATAAACAAGACACAAATGAGGTTTCTAGTTGCCAGATAGATATTCAAACCCACTTTAAAATCTGGTTAAAATATGAGTCCTTGTTTCTCAGGGCAAATGGGACAAGAAGAGTGGGACCCAATCTCCACCTGGGGATGGGAGAACAGCCTGCATTTGACAACAGCCACTGCCTCTGGGGCAGGCTGGGGATGCCTCTTGCGGACACCACTGCCTTGGCCTCGGGCACAGCTGCTTCCAGCAGCACTCCCTGGGGCTCTGTTGCTCCTTCCTGAGACTCCAAGGCCTCCCCTAAGTGGGAGTCCAGGAGGCCTGTCTGTCCTGAGTCAGGAGGGCACCCATGAACGGCACCATAGGTGCTGGCTGCAACAGCAAAGGCAGGACTGGGTGCAGAAGTGGCCTCCCCACCAGAGCCCTAACACTGTCACTGGCAGGCAGGTGTCCTGGAGACCCCTGTCCCACCCCCAGGAACAGGGACCCAGAACTTAGAAGTCAACCTGCCCTCCTCTCCTGAGAGCTGGCAACAGAGCCGGAACCCTAACCTTTAAATCCAGAGCATTTGCTCCGGAGCTTGGTGCCCCTCCTTTAAGCCAGCAGTGGATGGACTTGCTTCCATTTTCTCCTGGGCCTGAGTGGTTGCCTTCCTGCCGGGGAGGGGCACTCCCTCTTTCTTGCCCCTAGGGTACTGCCCGGGAACCGAAGACCCAGAAAGAGAATGACTGGGGAGTAACACGGGTCCCAGGGAGGCAGCTCATTATATCCCTTCTAGACGATTCTCCAGGCTGCAGCAGCTGGGCGAGTCCCAGGCTTGCAGCAAACCTGTCCTCCGTGGGTCCGTCTCAACATGCTCTTTGGAAAGTCCAGGTTTGCAATGTAAACTCTGCGCTCCCTTCCCTTCCTCCAGGGACTCACAGATGCAGAGCTCCCTGGCTCTTCCTCTCCAAGTCTCTGGTGCGAAAACCTGAGGTCATCCGCTCTGTCAGAACAGGCCCGCAGCCATCCGCCCCAGAGGGCAGCATTGCTCTGCGGTGCTGCAGCTTGGGTTTCTCAGTGGCACTAGTTTGGGCTTTTTTTTTTTTTTTAATCCCTTCTCTTTATCACAAGCCCATAGGGCAAAGGACGGCGGGACTGCAAGCTTGAATGGGCTTGCGTGACAGAACACCTTTCACCGTGGGTGCTGCGGCTGGCTGTTGGGAAGGAAATCGGGGAGGACAGTACTGTCGCGCTAAGTCCTTGCAGAAACTTGCCTTTTGGTATACGGTGTCGCGTTCCAATCTCCCTGGCTGGGTGTAGAAGGGAGAAGACGGGGCATGCGTGGCCAACGTGTTTGCCATGAAAGCACCCAAAGGCCCCGCTTCGCTCCGAAGCCCGCCGCAGGGAGCACTGATCAGCACTCAAGGAGAATCTCTCCCAGGTACAGACAGGCGTGTTCATAAACTGCCAGCTTCACCAGAAACAGCTGCTCTTGACACAAAGCCTCGCGTTTGACAACCCCGCTGTCTGTGCATTTCTTGGACTGTCTTTATCCCCAGGCAAGTTAAGGGAAGAAGATGGGTAGGTTTGCCAGACCCCAGGTGGGCGGCTCTGTCCTTTGGATGGCCCTGAGCACACGGGGACAGATCAGGCGAGGTCCAGCCTGGAGGAGGGAGAGGGAGGCTTGTGGAGGGCTGGTGGGTGGCGGTGCCAGGTCAGCAGCAGGCAGCGTTTGCTTTGCCTGATTTATGAATCTGCCCAGAGGCCCGCATCCATCCTTTGCCACCCCTCACCACATGCTCAGCACCTCCTCTCCCTGGGCATCTGCCATGTCCCACGACTCCTGCTCCTGGCCTCCATGAGAAGTTCCCTGAGGTCAGGAGGCCCAGCCCCGGCTCCTTGCTAGGGCTCAGTATTTCAGAGACTGTCACACATCGCTCACAGGCCTCAGAGCCTCTGGCGAGTTTGGCCAGGGTCAGGCAGGGTCCTTCTAGAGGAGCAAACCCACACTCACTGGCAGGGCATCAGGCTCCTGGCTCCCCCTATGTGCTGTGCACTCCGGCTGAGCAGAGCCGAGGGCTCTCGGACTTCAGTGCCTTTGCCTGCCTGTCTCTCTGCCTGGCTGCCCTTGTCTTGTTCTTCTACCTGTGGACTCGTCCTCTCAGCTCTAGATCACACTTCTCCCTGCACTGCCAGCTGGGCCTTGCTCTCTGGATCCAGGTGCTTCTGGAGGCCTTGTGCTGTCGCCAGGCTCGTTCTGCTTGGCTGGCACACCTGTCTCTCCGCCCAGGCTGTGAGGCCTTGAAGGAAGGGCCCACCTGGCCCTCATCTACCAGTTCTTGGCCCCAGAGGACTGGCAAATGGACCCGTTTCCCACATCTGACAGATCACCAGGAAGGCAGCACCTTCTCTAGTGTAGAACATGGGGACCCTGCTCGGAGTCGAGGTGGCTACTCAAAGGGAAGCAAGGCCCAGGGCCTCCTGACAAGCCAGGCATGATGTCCAAAGTGACGCCTGCCCGCAGGAGCCCAAGCCCCACCTGAGAACTTGTTCCATCGTGGGGATCTGTATTCCACTCCCAAATCGTCACATAGACATCTTCTCAGAGCCTTCAGTGACACAGGCCATCCTAAGCCCCCAGAGACAGACTGAGGGCTGCAGTTGTGCTACAGTGTGTCAGAGAGAGGACCCGAGGGGAGCAAAGGCCACCAGCTCCAACCTGCCTCACAGCCCCTACACCTGTGCAAAGTGCCACTGCCTCAGTTTCCCTGCCTGCCAAGTGGCAACAGCTCCCTCATCATCAAACTGTTAGAAAAATCAAACCCATGGGCAGGCAGGAAGCATGTGGAGACTGCCCCCAGCAGCAGCTCCTGGGGTCTGGAGCCCAGCAAGGAAGTCCAGTCTGGCTTCCCCACAGCCCACAGTGGGACCTGGGAGGAGGCCCCCACTGCTCCACTCCTGTTCCTGGTCTCTGCAGCCCTATTGTGAAGATCAAGGAGACGATGGCAACCAATGTGTTCTGTGTGCCCTGCAGCACCTTCCGAGGCAGCTGGGAAGGTGCTGGAGGAGGCACTGGGCGAGGGCTCCTGGGGGTCCTGCTGCCAGGAGCTGCTCCCTGGGTTCCGCCTGGCAGCCCACCACAGCGGCAACGTCTGTGACGCGATGCCTGTCTATCACAGGGCCTGTTGGAGGAGGCGTGATGCCTTCAGCATGGTGGTTAATTGTAGGTCAACTCGGCTGGACCAGGGTGCCCAGATATGTGCTCGGACATTATTCTGGAAGTTTCTGTGAGGATGTTTTTGGATGAGATTAACGTTTAAATCAGTGGGCATGGAGTGAAGCAGCCTGCCGTCTGTAACCGCGGTGGTTCTCATCCAATCAGTTGAAGACCGGCAGAACGGAGACGGACCTGCCCTGAGGGAGAGCGAAGCCTGCCAGAGAAGGCCGGCAGACTGGAGCTGCTGGGCCAGCTGTCCTCTGGGCCCCAGCCTGCTGGGCTGCTCTGCCCATCTGCATGAGCACAGGAGCCAAGTCCTCAAGATCAGTTTCTTTCCCTGTCCCCTCTCCAAAACCCACTTACACACACACACACACACATACACACACACACACACGTGTGCACGTGTGCATTGGTGTTTCTCTGGAGAACGCTCTCTAATGCTCCCATGCACACCTGCAGCCTCAGACCTCAGCTACGCTCCCCAATGCTTACGTGAGCATGAACTTCACAGAGTGCCCCTATAGAACAGCTCGTTGTCCTGATCCTGATGGCCCTGGGTCACCTGCTCCTTCCCAGTGACGACTCTGGCCCACAGTTGCTCCCTCTCCCTCCTGGCCAACTCCCAGGCTTCCCTGTATGACCCTATATGGCTGTTTTCCTCAGGGAGCTGTCAGTGGAAAAATCTTTAATCTCTCTCTCTTTTCCTCTCTCTCTCTCTCTCTCCAAGTTTATTCAACACAAAATAATCCCCTCCAACTGTGCTGAGGTGGCTGACCACGTCCACTACCCAGTCTACCTCTAAATTGGAATTTGGTTGCTGACCCAACCCCAGGGCACAGCACACTGTCTGCAGGTATCTATCGGCCTCCTCTCTTGTGGGTCTTCCTGGCCACTTGAGCTTCAACCCTTGGGCCGAAGCCTGTTGGTCTCTGGTAGGCTCCAGTGTAGAGTGGCAGGCACAGCCTCCGGCGGCAGGTGGAGGCAATTGTGGAGGTGCTGGACACCCTGGTGGTAAGGCAGCAGTAGAAACATCTCCTGGTTTGCCTTGGGCACATTCTTCTCTGCCAGCTCTGGGTGCTTGGGCATGTGGATGTTCTTCTTGGCTCCCACCACTCTCTCTTTAAAAAGGAGTCCATAAATGGCAACCCGATTTTCCTTGGGCATCAACATCTCAGAGGCTTCAGGGTCCAAGGCTGAGGCTGGCGAGGAAGAGGCATTTCCTCTCTTGGCCTAGGCCTGCCCTTTCCATACCTTCTCCAAGGAAATGTGACAGAATAGCCTGTGACAGCAGCCAAGGGCCAAAAGGCCATCGCCAGCCTTGCAGACAGATGGGTGGGTAGATTGCCCCCATCACTGGGTGCTGAATGCATGGTACTATTCTGTGTGATTCTGGGGTTCATACAAATGGCAGTGAACTTTCTGAGCAGCTTGGTTCAGAAGAACTGCTCTTCACATAAACTAGAAATTACCACTCTGTGAGACAGCTGTTTGTGCCTGTGCAAACACCCAAGAAAATCTGCTTAAAGGGAGAAAGATTTACGTGGGCTCACGATTACGCAGATTCCAGTCCGTGGTCAGCTGGCCCCACTGCAGAAACATGGCGGAAGGGTGTGTTGGAGCAAAGCTGCTCACTCATGGCGGTTGGGAAGCAGAGCAGGCAGGACAGGGCCAGGGAAGAGAATTACCAATTCAGGGCACACCCCAGTGGCCTGCTTCCACCCCAACCGCCTACAGTTTTTACTACCTCCCACTAATGTCATCAAATTATTAACCCATTAGTAAATTAATCCACTGATGGGATCAGAACCCTTATGCGCCAAGCAATTCCCAAGAGCCCATCTCTGATGACTGCTGCACTGGGGACCACCTCTCCAGCACATGAGCCTATGGGGACATTCCAGATCCAAGCCCTGACAACTGCCATCGTTATAAGCATGATCCTAGCCCCGTAGAGAGCCTGGACAAGCATGCTCTCATTGGGCAAATGGAGTCTCAAGACTTCCAGAGTGGGGTGTTATTGACTCCTCCAGGGCTCAAGTCCTCCAGTGGGGATCCTATCTCAGAGGAAGGTTTCACTACATTACCAGGGGGACAGGAGGCAGGTACTTTTCTTAATGACTCAAAAAGTCACAAAATCACACAATTACAGAACCTGAGAACTTAAGAGGCTGGGAGACCCCTAGCAGGTCATGTGGGTACAACCCCATCATTTTAAGAAAGAAAAAAATAGCCCCAGTTCAAGTAAAGACTTCCACTCATCTATAGTTTCTATCATGAAGACTGGATGGAAGAACATCTCTTACCTACAACAAGCCCTCATTTTTGCAAGACAGCTCACTGATGCGTTGATATATGCATGCATGCGCGCATGCGTCCATCCATCCGTCCATCCTTCCATACATCTGCTGCTGACCCCAGTGAGAAGCCAAGGCAGAGCCTCACAAAGCACAGGTCTGATCTGCCCCTCACCTTCCCCTCCTTGTTCTTTGCTCTTTCTGCCCAGGACGAGATGCACATTCTGGCAGAATTCACTGCGTGTTCCGTGTGGGAGCAAGGCCAGCTGCTGTCAGGGTCCTGGTGGTGATTTTGAAACTCTCCAAGTCACCAAGGATTCCCCATGCCAGGGTGGCTTAGCCTGGGCACAGGGTATGTTAGAAGGGAGCTTCTGAACATAAGCCCTCCCCTTGTTTTCAAATCTCTTCCAAGGTCAGAACAGGCCACTGGGAAGGCCAGGACAAATGAATGTAAATAAACCACATTGGAGCTGCTGCTTCCTGTTTCCGGGGCCTGCAGGGGGTCACCGAGTTACATGTTACAGCTGACCGTGAGAGGGACTGGGCCGACCCTTGATCAATAATGATGTTGCTTTCTACAGGAGCTGAGATAAGGGTAATTAAATCTTGTGCTTCAGGCCGTATAAACTGATCTCCACAGGGGGGCAAGAACTAATTTAATTCCACACACAACCCCACCCGGTCCCTCCAACAGCTTTACATAATGGACTGACGGGGAGTCAGGAAAAGTAGCAAGATGCGTTCAAGCACCAGGTATTAACCGCCACGCATATCAGGAGTTGAACTTGATGAGCTGCGGGGCTGATCCAGCGTGGCACATCCAGGGCTTCTTCCAGCTTCTCTCTGCACTTGGTTTATTACACGCATCTGTACAGGGGCTGTTTTCACACTTAATGGCAACCCTGAATCACTATCTATCTCCCATCTTCCCCTGCAAAGCAGCAACCGGAGCGAGTGCTGTGCCATAAATACAGGGCCCCATAAAGCCACCGCTGTATAGATTTGCCTTTTTGTGTGCGTGTCTGATTCACGAGCGCTTTGGCAGGCTTCCAGGCTGGAGGAGGGGGAAACGGCTGAGTATCCCAACAGCCTCATTCTGATCTGCAATACCCAGCAAGCCATTTCCACTTCACGAGCTCTGTTGAGCTGTGCCTCAGAAAGACAAGTCCCAGACTGGCAGGCTGGCGGGAGGAGGTGGAGGGGAAGGGAGGGAGGGAAGATGAAAGCAGAAAAGGGCCGCATTTATTAAGCTGTTTTTCTTTTGGTGAAAAGAGGCATTTATCTGTGATTTCATATATCATGTGAGAGGTGGCTTCCTGCCAATTTCCAAGAATCCAAACAACCCACTGACATCATATGCTAAATATAGCTCAGCCTTCACTGGAGGTGAATAAATAAAGCCACTGGAAAGGACTAGGTTCTCGACAGATACATGTTTATTATGGTCAGCCTGTCAGGCTTGTGATGTCCAGTTCCGAGGAGGAGCAGGGCCTGAGCATCTTCAAACAATTTCAGCAGATGACTGATGAGGTCCACTCATTGCCTCCCAGGTCACCAGCTGGGCCTGCCCAGGGCAGGGACAGTGGACGACCCTGCTATTGTGGGTCTGCAGAGCCCTGGTGTGTGTGTGTGTGTGTGTGCGTGCGTGCGTGTGTCTGTGTGTCTGCAGGAAGGACATGAACAGAATGAAGAAAGATGCTCATGCTCGCAGATATGGTCAGGTGCTCTCCAGGGACTTGGTGAGAGAGAGGGGCGAGGTCTAGGGTAAAGATGGCCCAGGCTCTCTGTCTGTTCTGCTGGCTTTCAGGTGAAGTACTTGTCGGACGGCAGTTGGAGAGCTAAGCCCTGCTGCTCTCGGGCCTGGTGCCTTTGATTCTGCCCCTAGAGCTTTTGTGTTAGCATGTTGCCTGGAACTCGTGCCTGTCATTGTGTCAGAGGCCACCTGGAAGACTAAGACTCCTGATGAGACCCTGCCACCCCTTCGGTGCCCTCTTCCCTACAGAGGTAGCGTTGAAGGAAGAGGAGCTGTCCCTGAGGACACCTGCGGAAAGGCACAGCCGTGGGAGAAGAAAAGGACAGGAAGATTGGTGCAGGAAGATAAGGGGCCTCCATCCACATAGGTACTGGAAGGTGCTGGAACCCTGTGAGCATCTACATGGCTTCTCTTCGCAGTCGGGGATACAGTAGAGGTGGTTACTATGGAAACCAGAGTAAAAGCAGTGCAGAGGAGGGAGAGGGCTGGAGGGAAAGAGGGAAGAGGGGAAGACACATACACTTCTAAACCATCAAAAAGGAATACTCCAGCACTCTCCACCTTCAAGGGGAGAGGATGAGTCGGAAAATGGGATAGTGCCACCATCCCTGGAGGGGTCGGGGACTGTCAGAAGCTGCAATCCCTTCCTCTACTTGCCTGTGGTAAAGATTGTTAGCTGGAAAAGAATTTCCAGGCTGCTATGGTGGTGGGCTCTGCTTGGCTGCTCATGACCTTGGGGGACAGCCTTGGAGAGAGCAGGTCCTTTCACCAAGTCATGGTGTCACCACCTGCCCCCCTCACAGGAATGACAAAGTACCTTGTTCCAGAAAGAAATTGTAGCACCGCTCAAGGCAGAAGCATAGCAGTGTCAAGAGCTCTGCGTGCAGCTGTAAAAAGTGTGTGCCATTGTAGCCAGCGCCCTGAGCCAACCACAGAGGTGCAGAAGGGCCTGGGGAGGCTGAGCCAAGGCCACGCACACAGCCGCGAGCTGTGCTCTGCTTTGATGCAGCATTAATGAGAAAGCGGCTTCTCAGGCCGGCAGAGCTGCAGAGTCACTGGCTTTTATTCAGACTCACACACACAGCCCTGCGGCCCATCTGTCCAGCAGAAATCTGGCGCCAGCCATCCCCAGAGTTTAGGAAGCCCTGGCAGCCACATTCAAAAGGTAAAAGAAATGATCAAAGTAAATTTAAATAAAATGTATCTGAACCAATAGACCCAAAATATGATCATTTCAATAAAATCTACATAGAAACTATTAATGAGATATTGTATAACTTTTCACACTAAATCTCTGAATGCTGGTGTTTTCCATTTGTAATATATCTCAATGAGCCGTTTTTCAATAACTACATGTGGCTCTTGTGTTAGACAGCTCAGCTCTAGAATTTTCCATGATAGCCCCCTGAGTAATAGTAAAGAAGTAAGTAAGAATAGAGGACTGGGGATAGCTAGCGATATGGTGTGTACATGGGTGCTCAAGGCCCTGGGTTCCGTCCCCAGCATCAAAAAGGAAATAAGAATAGAAAACAGGTCTATAGCTCACGTACCCGCTTCAAGCACTGGCCTCGAGTCGCTGTGGGAACAATGACACACTCACCCACTCTCCTCGAACAGTTGGTAAGTCTTGAATGCTTCCCTTTCCCGCCAAGCAGTGGCCACCCTGTGGTCAGGACAGAGGAGAATTTCCTTCTAACCTCACGGTCCAGGGCCAGAGGGTCAGACAAAGTCAGTTGCTGGGTGCCACTTTCAGAGTTGCTTAACTTGCAAGTTTTCCTTCACTGGAATGGAAACAGGTCACCAGTTTTTCCGAGGATTAAATGAAGCGCCAGCCAACACCAGGTCCAGCACAGAGTGGGTCTGATACACCGTGGGCCTGCCCATCCCTTCTCCCAGCACTGGCTTCCAGTCTCACCTCAAGCCTCTCTTCTTCTGGCCTCTGTGAGGAACAAGCCAGGGCTCTGCCTTTCTCCAGGTGGCTAGAGAGCCATGAGACCCAGGGATGAGGTCTCTGCTTCCCGCACAGACTCACTCAAGCCCTGTAGCAGGATACTTTCCCAAGGTGGAAAGACGTCAAGATACAGCCATTCCAAGAAAGTCCTTCTTTGGATGGCCGTAGGCTATGTGGTAAGATAATCAGAAAAGATAGTTAAAATATGTCACCTTTATCTCTTAGAGCCGCACTGGCAGATATAGTAGTCACCAGTCACATGTGGCAATTTAAATCTGCCTTAGTTAAAAATTAAAAATTCAATTCCTTAGTTGCACTGGTCACATTCCTAGAGCTAGCTGGTCACCCATGGCCAGTGGCTACTGAGTGTGCTGCACAGATAGAGAAAGGGCCTGCATCCCAGAGGCTCTGCTCAACAGGGCCACTCCAGAGCCCTGAGTCATCCATTCCCCAAGCAGCCAGTGTGGAACGCAGAGGCCAGGAAGAGCCAGTGGGTGCAAACCCGCTCACTCCTCCAGCTTAGAGATGTGACAACTTCAGAAAGATTCTTAACCTCTCAGTTTCTTCCATCTGCAAAGAGGGGATGCTGCAATATGACTTAATCCTCTGGGACCTAAATAAGGGAATGCACATTTAGCTTACTGCAGTTCCTGGCAGGCGGTAACTGCCTAACAAAGAGTAGACAGCACTATTACTTGTGCCACAGTGACTGTCCAGCTGTAAGAGAGAGACAGGGTCATACCAAGAGATGAAGCTGCTCCCCATTGACCCAGAATCTTCCAACAAGAGGTAATCCCCTGAGCTGCGACAGAGGGAGGGTGAGGAGGCTCCTGCATTCCAAGCACTCACGAGGCGCTCACTGTGTACAAAGTACAGTTGGAGATACAAAGATGACCAGAGGGTCACTTCTGTCTAACAGGCCCACATCTAGAGAGGAGGGGAGGCTATGCTGCCCTGGGCAAGGGCCATGAAGGATTCCTGAAAGCTCTTGGTGAGCCTAGAGAAGGAACCTGGCTCAGCCAGGAGGCCCAGAAGGATGTCCACAGGGTGAACCCCGTGCAGACCTACCTGTGAGTGGACACAGCAGGCAGAGGGAGAAGCAGTACAGAGGAGTGAGCAGGCTGTAGGTGACGACTGAAATCACAAGCCTGCCTCTGGATCCCCTGGGACATGTAGTCGGCCTCCTGCTGATTGACAGGAGGTGGTTGGCCTGAGCACTTGCCAAAAGCGGAGCCCCCCAGCTCCTGCGGTTCACAGCATGACAGAAGCACAGAGGCCAAGAGAAGCAGCTCCTCTGAGACAAGTTAAAGAAGAACCCGCAGCTTGCCCATTGGTGTTCTGGCCATAGTTGGTTCTTATACAATGTTGAGATTTGAGTGTCTACCACAACGGCTCACACACAGGCCCAGGAGTTGGGAAGGGCCTGTTGATCTGGCATGGAGAGACTTGCCATGCCAGCCTCTGCCCCCCAAGGGCCACTTCTACATGCACATCAGGTCCCGCCAGCCACATTGGAAAAGAAAACCCAGAGGAGCATGTTCCTGGTGGCGGGAAGCTGGGAGGACGCACAGCCCTGGCATAGAGATGAGCCTCCAGGCAGGCCTGCCTGCCGACAGTCAGGAGGGAGCAGGGCTGTCCGTGTCTGGGGCTCTGGGGCTCGCACCTTCACAAAGCCCTGGAGATTCGGTAACTGTATCCTAAACAGATGGAAGACGAGCTCCAGGTCCCTGCTTGTGCCCAAGGACGGAAACTGTATTTCTCCCTGGGACTTCTGGTTTCCTCCCTGACCTTCCCTGTCCCCCCAGATGTCGCCGAGGGAGGAAGAGGCCTTTCCCAGACAGACTTCTTTGTCTTCCACTTGCTGCGCCCCTTTACCTCCACCTCCTGGCGCCATGCTACCCTCAGCCTCGCAGATCAGAGGCACCCTGAGGGTGACCAGCTGTCCAGGTTTGTCTGGGACCATCCTGGGTTGTAGCACAGAAAGTCCCTACATCCTGGGGAAGGTCCTCAGTCTTGGGCCGACTGGGTTTGCTGGTCCCCTGACCCTTGTCCAGCCTCCCTCTGGACCTCAGAGCAAGGTTCTCCCTAAGCAGCCACCACAAAAGGACCCACCTTCCTCCTACAGGGCTCAGACACTGACCAGAGCCCCCACTACCTGACCAGGGGCAGGAGCTGGTCAGGAGGTGCAGAGACGCCTGATTCACCAGAGTGCCTACGTTCTCCCACCTGCCAAGCTTTGGGCCGTTGGAGGCCCAGGTGGTAAAGGGATGCAGAGGGACATGGTGAAGGAGAAGTGGGACCTCATGTTCTGATCCTGAACATGAGGTGTGTGCTGGTGTGCTGGTAATGCTCATGAAACAGCTCTCTGGGCCCAGGCAGCACACACCCTGAATGGTAGTGTTCACCAATTTCCTTGGTGTAAATACTTCCATGCTCAAGTTGCAGCTACCAGCTATCGCTGGATGCAGGGTCAGAAGAAGGCTCATGCTGGCTCTCACAGCAGTGCAAACTGTGTACTTGTGACAAGAATGTACCCAGCTGTGCTACAGCCAGACCCACATGGGTGCTTCAGATGGAGGCCCGCTCTATGTGCCAAGGTGAGCTGGAGAGGTCTGGGCTGCCCTTGAGAGTGGCTCAGCAGTACCAGGACCTCCCCTCCTCTCTGTAATCCTGAGCATATTGAGATTTCCCCAGAAATGGGAATTGTAAGTGACAGGGATCAGTCGTGAGATCTAATTGCCAGAGTATGGGACGTATTCCACAGCAAGCTAAGACTGAATTGGATCCACGTTCTCCTGCACAAATTGAAGAGTCCTTACTAAAACAAAGTGGAAAGGGGAAGCGGTTACTTTTCTTTGCCAAGAGAAGACAATATTGATGTGGGTATAACCTAGCATGAATCATTCAGTGTCCCTTCTGGACAAAGCATAACTTGTAGTCAACTTCAAAGATCATTGCTCATTTCAATTAATGATAAATCAAGTGATATTTGGCTTATTTGATGAAGATAGTAAGTCAGACTTAAATGGCCTGGCATTTGATATTGCTGAAGCTACAAATCTTATTAAGAAGCATTTTACATTTAAAATATGCAAAATGCAAACAAAATTTAGTAGAGAAAGTAAAATTAAATATTTAATGACATAATTAAGTCTTATTAATGGTATGTTCTTTATTTTGCAGATTAAATATTCACAATGATTATCATCTCTTTCATCTTTATTACTTAAGCGATGTGTTTTTCATAATTATTTGTTAGGTATTTTCATTAACATTTGATGAATATTAATAGTTAAAATAATAAACAGTTTTTATTCCTGCTGTAACGACTCTGTGGTGATAACAATATATAACTCAGTGTTTATAATATGCTCTACTTGCTTATATTTAGATCACTGCCTTTATTGCCACAGAATGGAAACATGGATCTTCATGGATGACAAATGACAACCATCAGATTCTTCCATTATTCTTTATTTATTTAATCTACTATTCTAATATAGCTTCATTGTGGGAAAAATATGAATCACAAACTACAACTGAAACTAATAAGCAGTATTTTAAGCTGAATCGCACCCCTGTGTTAGTAACGGCTTGCGGGTCCCCCTGAAGTTCTGCTTCGCTCCCCATTTTCACATCGTGGTTTTGGTCCATCAGAATTGGCCCTCTCAGGAACGTGATCTCTCCATGACACGTGAGGCTTAGGCTGATGGCAGCGCAGATCAGGGCTTTCCATCCTGGACAATAGGAAGCAAACGCACATGGGTCTTCTCAGTTTCTGGTAGGGAAATGACGAGAGTGTCAACGAGGAGGGGTCCATCTGCATGCGCCAAGGATGTGGGATGCATATGGAGACCGTTCCTCCCTGTGCCAAAGCTGGCTGCCACATAGCCTTCCACCACACCTGGAAAGCTTACCACTTCCAGGCAGCCCAGGAGCTGCGCCTAGGCCACCCCCACCACAGGCTGCTGGCCACTGCTGAGGCTTTTTCTGAAGTCTTAAGGGATGACCAGCAGGAAGTTGAGAGTGAGGTATTCCAGTGTCATGGTCAGGCGCAGCCTCTGGATCCTGCTCAGCATTCAAAGATGCTGCGGGGGTGGGCGCAGGCCTCAGAGTCAGACAGTCTGCTCATCTGAGCAGGACACCCTTGGCTTCCTAGGGAACTGCTTTTTCTCTCCTGCAGAAACGATTTGCATTTTAAAGCTACAGCCCATTGGAAAGAGCAGAGCAAGGAGAGTTCCTAACCATTAGCAACCACAGGTGGTTCAGCGATCACCTTTGGAGGAACCCATATTCCCAGTATTCCTTTCAAGAGCAACTACAATTTATTGAAGGCCTGCGTGTTCCGCCCTGTCCAGCACAGTTTCTGATTCTTACAAAAGCCCTGCTGAGTGGGTGGGATTACTGACAGAAGCTCAGAGTCAGCTGAGCCTCCAAGGTCTCATTGGTGAGGGGCACGGCTGGGATTCCAGGTGAGTCCTTCTGGCTCAAAGTCCCATGTGCCGCACTGGACACCACCTCCCTCACTACTTGTTTCTGTGTTCTTTCACGGGAGATGGGCTCCCGATAAATCTCATCCTAAGAAAAATCCAAAGACGCACACAGGCACAGGAAAACAGAAGAGGTCCCGTCTCATTCCAGAAGTCAGTGTTGAAAGCTGGTATTGAAGGAAGACACCACTGATGTCTCCCAGCCCCGGCCCTTGTGAGCCACGCCCATTAGTTGGCCCGGGACTGCAAAATACTGTGTTCACTCTCAGAGGTTTATGAGTGGGTATTTGTCTCAGCCAGGCTGTCCTTGAGTCTTTGTGAGAGGGGCCAGGCTTAGGGGTCTCTGTGTTCCACAGGCCACTACACACAGCTGGGCTGGAATAGCTAAAACTCAGATTTCAATAACGTGCACTTAAACTACTTGAGCTAAAAAACCACCAGGTCTGACCTTTTCCAGGAACTGCGTCTACCTGCGTGCCATCAAGAGTCAGGCTGTGGTGGGTGATGCCGCCCAGAGCAAGAGAGAACAGGGAGACGGGCCACTCGGCACCACGCCTCTGGGAGCTGCGGGTGCCAGGGACGCTGGTGCGGGAAGTGCACCTTCTGCACAGCCCTTGGGCCTCTCTGCACCTTCTTGCTTTGAGCACATCAAGGAAAACACACCAGGGATTCCACAAGGACCCAAGGGGACTCCTCGCACCCTGGGGTGAGCTGGCCTGCTTGGCGAAGGCGCCGCGGCCCCCTGTGGTGATGACCACACACAGCAACGTCTGCACAAGGTGATGTCAGGCTGCTGTGCACACCCATCCGTGCAGTCTCTCCTTGTCAGGCCTGCAATGTGACCACTGTTTATTACCTATTGAGCCCCAGCACCGCATTCGGCTCTGCACACAGGATTGATAGATTCTCCCTGTCACCAGCCTCACTCTGGTGGCAGCTTTCCAGGCCTCCTCCTCCCTCCACCTTCCAATGACCCAGGGCTGGGAGGAGGAGGCTGCTGCTGCGGCTGCTGCAGACCCTTTGGATGAAGCTGTTTCCGGGCGAGGAGGGAACTGATGACGAATACCCAACCAGCCTCTGTGCCCAGGAGCAATGGCCCCCATGAATCATCTCTGCCAGGGAAGCCACTGAAAGCAGCTGGGCCTTTCTGGAATCATCTCCTACCCCACCTACCCTGGCTCACTGTGCCTTCAGAAAAGGGAGGCCCAGGACACACATTTGATGGGAGGAAAGAGGCCCAGATGCAAAGGAAAATTATACTGCTTCATGGGGAAAAAACCACCCTGGAGGGCGGATGGGGAGACATGGACCCATTTCATTCTGCATCTGAGGGCAAGTTACTACAGCTTTGTGGGGGATTCCGTTTCATGCTGGTCCTATAGAACGATTGTGGCTTCAAACAGGAAGGACACTTTATAAAGGTGAAAGGCCCTGAGGCAGAGGGACAGGGTCCCAGTGACAGGGCCACTGCTCTGTCACTAGCTGTTGGTGTGACCTTAGGCCCTGTGCCCTGAAACGGCTCACACCTGTCCCTTGAAGGTCATACACACCTCAACCAACCCAGGGAGCATCTTCTTCACTGGTTCAGCTGCAGATAAAGAGAGGTCTGGGACCTCCTGGAGGCTCTGAGCGGCAGAGGCAGGGGAAACGCTGTGCACGTGTGCGGCCGGTGGGCCAGGCACTGTGCTGCCCGCTGATCCTGAACCCCTGGCTCTGGTCTTGCCCTGGACCTAGGAGGCTCACACGTGGCTCAGCAGGGCAAAGTGGTGGATTTCCCACCAGCAACCAATGTGTTCTCAGATTCCCCAGCACCAGCTGGGCGTGGTTCAATTCAGTTCCAACACTGAATACCCAGGACTAGCCCAGACCCCAGAGGTCACGAGCTCACTCCAACAAAACTGCCCTTACTTCAGATGCCAGCCACGCAGGGTCCCCAGGGGCTGTTAACTGAATGTCTGCATCCCCCGGAAGTCCATATGTGGGTACCTATTCCCCACTGCAAGGCTATCAGGAGGCAGGGCCTTGGGGTGATCAGGTCTTGAGGGGGAGCCCTCATGAATGGGATGTGTGCCTTTATAAAAGAGGCCAGAGGGAGCTTGTCCACCCGTTGGTCATGAGAGACACATAGAGGGTGCCATCTATGAGGAATGGGCCCTCACATCACATCTGCTTTCCTTATGGGCTTCTGGGCCTCTACAACTGTGAACAATACACTTCTGTTGTTTACGAATTGCCTGGTCTAAGGTGTTTTGTTATAGCTGCACAAACAGATGAGACAGCATGCTACCCACACTTCTGCCAGCCAGCTGCAAGCTGATTTGATAATTCACCACAATGGCCCACAGAACTCAGGGAACTTCCAGATGAAGATGGGCACAGGGCCAGGCTGTGGCCTCAGGTGCAGAAGCCTCTGCCTGGATGGAGTCAGGCTGCACCACCCCACCTGCAGGTGGATGTGTTCACCAGCCTAAAGCTCCCTGAATCCACCATTTTTAGGGTTTTGATGGAGGTTTCATCAGGTGAACATCACTGACTAACCACTGGTCCCTGGTGATGGAATGCAGTCCCCAGCCTCTCTCTGCTCCCTGGAGGTAGGGAGAGTGGCGGTTGGCACTGAAAGTTCCAACTCGCCAATCTCTTCCTTAGTTCCTGTGGCACCCTCTTTCTGACCATGAGTCATCTCAGGAGCTTAAACTCAGGCGGAATCCAAAGGGGCTTCTTAAGAATAACAGAAGACTCTCCTATCACTTAGGAAATCCCAAGAATTTAGGAGCTCTGGACAGAAACTGGGGCCAAAGCCCCTTGTACACAGTAGACCATAGATGGACAGAAATGCTAACGGAGAGCAAGGGAGGGTCGTAGGAGGCCAAGAACCGAGGCTGCGAAAGGGGAGGCCTGTGGTCTAGTCCCATGGGGAGTGGACATGTGAGATCCCTCAGCCAGCCCGGTGCCTCACCTGAACTCTCACATCTGTGTGATCTTGGATGGGCTACCTATACTTATGAGCCTCGCTCAGCCCTTCCATCTACAAGTGAGGCCAGTCACTGCCACTTCCAGGTCACAGGGGATGTCACGAGCCGCCGTGTCTCTGCTCGGAGCCTTGCCCGTGGCTATTGGCACATAGTGAGCACTTGGTAAGCCTAAGCTGCTGCTCCTGGGTGGTGATGGCCATGTCTCAGGAAACTCCAGGGAAACAGCCAGGCGCTGCACACGGCTGAGCACTCGCTGTGTAAATGGCCCCAATTACCTCACGATCCAGGAGACATCTGCTCGTTTGAGCAGTCACATGCAGACCACCAGGCAACTGGCTCCCAGACAATTGCCAAATGGTCCGTGGGCAACCTGCCCTTCATCAGAGAGAACTGCAGGGCCCTCCTGCCTGCATCAGCTTCCCGGGGCCTAGAAACCTCGCCCAGCCTGGGGGGCGTGTGAGACCCGAATCTGACCATGTCCCTGATGGGGAAAGCCTCATCTTTGAAACAACCTCCATAAATACAGCAAAAATATTCTTGAAACAAAGCAAAAACACTTTGTATCTAATCAAAACATGAAGGAGCAGGTCAAGTTTTTATGAAGCCATTTTCCAACTTTTGATATTTATGCCTCCAAATAGGAACAAGAGAGGCTGGAGCTCAGGACCTCAGATGGCTTAGGGGAGGCAGTAAGGAGTCTTGAGCCTGGCGTGGCATGCTCATTGGGAGGCTCATTGATCTGGAAGAGCTGTGGGGTGGTCATAGGTGTGTGGACAACTGGGAGCTCTGGGCTGAGCCAAAGGTGAGCCCAGCACGAGGCCACACTTGCAGACAAATGCAGGTTTACTCACTGAATCGCACTTGCTACTGGCAAAACCTGACCAGGGAAGGCAAGAGTGGGTGGTGGCTGTAGACTCTTCGCCTTTGCACACCTGCCTCCCCAAGTGGCTCCTCCCCGCTTCCTGCAAAGAAATGCCCAGTGTCCTATGTGGGAGCCTGGGGTGGGAGCAAGTCCTTCACTCAGATCTTCACAGCATCACAAATGCTTCTCTGCCTGCCCAGGGCTGGAGGAGACAGGGACACAAGTTCTCTGGACCTCTATGATCAACGCTGCTGGCCCTTGGGGTTTGGCGGGGATAACACGACCATACCTGAGCTGTTGCCTCTCACTCTGGGCCGACATGAGCGGGGGCTAGGCCTCTGGAATTTTATCTCATTTCCTGATGTCACCACTCAGAGGACAAGAGGGAGACAGCTAAGGAAATGCTGGCAGTTTGGGACCGAGCGGTGCTGTTCGCAGTGTCCTTGGCCTGCAGCGGGCCTGGACAACTACAGAGAAAACGAGATGCCCTGTCATGCACACAGCTGCGGAGGAGCTCACCTCTCCTCCCTTCTGGATCTCCTAGGAAGCCAAGGCACATGCTTGGAGTTTCCCTTCGGGGGATCAGAATAATAAAAACCAAGGATCTGCCACACACCAGCTGGCAGCTCCATCCGGGAAGTGCCAGCTCTGCGGGTCACGGTTGGGGGCCTGCACAGGCCGTGCCAGCCGTCAAGGTCTCGCAGAGATATGTTAACCTTGAAAGAAGTGGGAAGGTGGCTGTGCAGACCGGGAAGCGACAGCAAGAAGTGCAGGTGGGACTGAGAAGCAGACCTGAGGTTGGGGTCGATGGGCGGGGTCCAACCAGGAGTCACCACCACCCAGGAAGCACCAATACCTGAGTGAGCGAATCTCAAAGATGAGGTGTGGAAAAGAGGAGGAGCAAGGAAGCCGAGGCAGGGCCATCTCCACAGCTGTGACCGGGTGCCTCCCGAGCCTGAAGTCGTCTTCATGCACAGCAGCTGCCATTTTGAAATTCTGAATAACATTATCTTAAGATGTGTGTTTTGAACAAGGCTCCGTAATTGCCTTTTGCTCTGGGCCCTGTCATTATGGACCCAATCCTGCTGGGTACAGGGAGCTACAGGATGACCAGGTGCTGCTGAGGTTTGAGAAGGGACGTGGGAGAGGGAGAGATGACTAGTGAGAAAGGCAATGGCTGAGTCCCTGAGGTCTCCACACACCACATCCAAGGAGGTCAGGTTTTGTCCCAGAAAAAAAGGATCTAAGAGGAAATGAAGTAGCTATGTGTGTGCTCCACAAAGACGTCACTGTGAGTTGGCAAAGGTGTCCCTGCACGGGGTACGAAGCGGGGTCCAGAGGCTGTGGGAACCAAGTCCAGCACCAGGAAGCCCCTGGAGGTGCGGTGGTCTAGGGAGACACCGGGCAATGGTTTGGAATTGGAGGTGGCGTTGAAGGAGGGAGAGGAGACCAGGATTACTCCAGTTTCTGGCCTGGGTGACCAAGTTACTTGTGGTATCAACAAATGAGATACTTTGTTGGTTTTGTTTTTTCATCTTTTCATCTGTGATGATATTTATTCTATGAATGTGTAAGCATTATTCATATTTGTCAATGAAAGTCTTTTTTTCAATATGAATATAGCTCTTATTCTTTAAGACAAGAACAAAGTTGAGAAAAATGTAATTTGGTCCTACAATCATTTGTCCGCTATATGCCCAGGGTAAGAGCCAATGTGATGGTCAGGGGTGGGGTGACCCTGAGAGAAGGGCTGCCTGAGAGAGGAGGCATCTGTGAGACTGGCTTGCCCTACAGTCAGCTTCAACAATAGACCTGCAGCTGTATTTCATTTCTTTTTTCCTATCCTGAATATCAATGATTTTTTTTTTCTTGGAGTCCAGTATTGACCTTGGGAATGTCACTCTGGTTGGTAAACATGTGCTGTTTGTCTTACCAGATGTAGAAATCGGTGCTTTAGATGTGACCTCAAGACAGTCTTGCTCGAAAATCAGCCACCCGCAGGCCTCAGCCAAGAGGGGTGAGCATCCCGTGGGTGAGGCTGGGAGCTGCTTGTGCTCAGGAGCTGTTCTCTTGGGCATCTCAGGACTCCCCGAAATGCCACTGAAAGATTTCAAAAGGAACAAAGGTACATGTTGTTCAAAACACGCACCAGGAGACAGAGCAGGGCTTCCTTTGAGCCAGCGTGTAGAGCAAGATGAACTGAACTGGTGAAGAAAAACCAGCCAGCTCCCACAGAAGGCATCAGGCAGACATCGCTATGGACACATGATAACCGTTCACCACATACTTTTTCTCTTTACAAAAGCCACACCTGCAGATTGTAGAAATTTTGAAAATACAGAAATGTCTAAGATGCAGCAAAGCATTCGCCCATCCACTGCCCGCGACTGATAACATCACAGAGTTTGAGGTATTTCCTCTCAGCCTGGTTCTACGCATATGTCTATAAATTCTTATCTAAGTGATTCTACAAAGTAGAGATCATGGACTAACTCTACTGCTTATTTGAAAAGCAGATTTGCTTAACAGCATATTTTAAAGTCTTTTTTTTTTTTCAAATTAAAGAAATGAAAAAAACTTGTAAGTCGCAGAAAACAACAACAAAATCCCTGGGATTCCAACGATTCACACACTGCCACCTCGTGCCTGCCAGGGGTTTACACGTGCAGAGTGTGCTTCTTATTTACGAAAAATACCCAAATGTCTCCTTTCTGCTATTTGCAGCTTTCAGTTAGTGACACAGAATAAACACCAGCACAGGAGGAGACGCTCTGCAACGTGCTCCTCAGGTGGGTGTTTCTCCGTACAGATGTGCCAGAGTCCTCTGGTCTCCTGCTGTGGGGAAAAGGTTGACTGCTTGTGATTTCCACAGTATGAATGATGCCAGGATCAATATGCTTGTGAATAATACCTGACTAATTTCTTAAATGGTTAAGATACAACGGCGTTAAATAAGATATAATGACACATATTTGTGATGTTTGATAGATAATACTAAACCACTTCCAGGGAAGTTGCAGTCGTTGGCACTTTCACTAGTTAAAGCTTTTGAAAACACTATTGAGGAGCAAGTAGAATTATTCCCATTTTGCCATTTGGGATAATGAAGGCAGAAGTCAGG
The DNA here is from genome assembly GCA_004024805.1 of Geosciurus inauris. Taxonomy (NCBI): domain Eukaryota; kingdom Metazoa; phylum Chordata; class Mammalia; order Rodentia; family Sciuridae; genus Geosciurus; species Geosciurus inauris. The sequence continues at coordinate 77,463 of PVHX01004057.1, forward strand.
ATATAGGTGAGGCCCAGTGACTGCTCAAACCTCTCTACAGACGAGGGGACCAGGTGTGCTGTTACCTGTGCTCACAAGCATCCCCATTCTATGCTCACACTGTTCCAGAGGAGGAAAGTGTGGCTTGGGAACGAAACCCCTGCCATTTCTGCTCATTATCTCCATGAGCACGGCCTGGCCTCCCCTCCCAGGTACCGGGTGGCCATGGACTCCTGTATAGCCGCCTTGCCAACACCCAAGAGAGCAAGGGGTGCAGAAGCAAATGTTCAGCTTGCCATCAGTGGGCCACTCAAACATTCTCTTTTTTGGTAAGTGAGGCCTAAAAGCTCTTGCCCGCCCCCGCCCCTGATTCATCTCTCAGGTGAGAATAGCTGTGTGGTGACGCCATCTTTTCTTCGGGGCTGAGGATGAGAAACAACTTCCGCAGGGGATTGAGCAAGGTGTGAGAGCGTGTCTTCCAGGTCTGGGTTGGCAGACCTCCCGCCCTGACTCAAAAGGAGGGAATCTGCGTTGGTTTCCTGACTGGGTTACCTTGTTTACCAGCCACAGGGCAGGGAACCTGCCACAGCAACGAAACACCGGCCACATGGCATCCTGGGGGGAAGGGTTACTCAACAGGCTGAGTCACGGCTCTGCTGCAGGTACGAATGAGACACCCTGGAGAAACGCGGAGCCAGCTGCCAGGCCATGCGGCTGAGCAACAAAGAAATAGGTCCACTGATGACCTAACACACCGCAGGCTTTTGAAGTTCCTGGATTGTACAAAAGGAGAATGAAAAAGCCTTGGGTAGATCTCAGCTCACTCTTGCAACAAAAATCAGTCCCAAGATCCTCTGCACAGAAGTGGGGCAGCTCAGCCAGGGGAAGCTTATCTATCCAACGCCAAACTCAAGTACAACGTGGTGGAGCCTCAGTTCCTCATTTTTCTGCTTTCTCCTCCACAATTGTCATCGAGCGCACCATTCGACTTTGAAAGAACTTACATGCCAGCCGGGAGCCTAGGAGCCGTCTAGGCATGTGCATGGAGGCCAGGAGACAGCAGACCTCGGCCTATTGACCCAGACAACCCGGAGAACCTGCTGCTTCTCTCACACACCAGCAAGGCTCTGAAGCCTGGCCCCACCACGGGCCCCCTGGGTGACCTCGCCGGCAAGCTACTCATGCCAGGCCTCAGTTTCCTCTTCTAACACAAGGACAGTGTTAGGTACTTACAAAGTGAAACCAAATTGGGCCCACTGGGCTCTTGATTGACGACAGACTCCAGAATTGCCCGCACCACGAGCCTGCTCTGCCTCCCATGTCTGCTCCATTGGTCTCCTGCAGGTGCTCTGCTGCCCCGCCTGGCACAGTGGAGTTGGAGCCGCACGCGCAGGTGTTGCTTGATGCAGACTGTCCTGAACCCTGCTCTTGCCGTGCGGTCTGAACACTGAGGCTGGCGGCAGTGGCAGGCTCTTATCACCCCTATTCTGTTGGCATTTTTCCTCCCTCTGTAGCTTCCTGGCACGTGCAATGCTGCTCTCCTCATTTTCCAGATCAAAGAACTGAGGCTTCTGGAGGTTGATCATTTGCCCCAGGTCCCACAGATGATCAGCATAAAGTTGGAATTCACCTGGGAAAGCTGCTTCCAGGGCCATCACCCCAACCATTGCGTTACCTTCACTTCCAAGTCAACTTTTCTGCCTGTGAGTACCTTTTTCACTTCCCAGGACCTGTAAAGGGGAGTTTCTGTTGTTGAAGTCCAGCATCCTCCTGTGGGGAGAACTACCTTTCCCACTCCATGGTTTCTCTTGGTGCTGTGGATTAAAGGGCCCTTGTTCAGAGTCGTCCAATCCCCGCAGAAAGAGGGTTCGTGCGGAGGAAGGTGGGTTGATGTCCACACAACAGGAGAGAACTTTCTCCTGGCTGCCTAGCTGGGCCTTCCGGGGGCTGTATTTCCCATGGTATGGACAGGGCCTTTCCAAAGGAGAGGGGAGTGAGATCCCTAGGTGAAGGGAAACAGAAAATTAGAAATAAAACATGGGTGGCAGATGAGCTATGGCCACCTAGACACCCCCGCCCTGTGCAGAGGCCCAGGCTCTGCAGCTCCTGTCTCAACTCTGAGATCCACCCCATACTTTCAGCCACATGTGCCAAGAGCCTCTTGCTTGCATAAGCGAGTTTGACTTGTGCTTTTCTGGACCGCGGTCAGAAAGCTCAACAAGTAGCACAGGAAGGGCCTGAGAGCTGGCTGTGGACAACGGCACATGTAGGTGAAGTCAGTCACCTGTCCGTGAGTGACAGAGACTGAGGGAAGACATGCCCTGAGAAACTGAGTCAGAGGCAACCATCTGAGATCCAGGCCACACCTGGAAAGACATACTCTAAACCTCATTTCACAGAGACGGAAACTGATTTGCAACCCCAGGAGGCAACTGGCTTGGTGAGGCAACTGGTTGGGGACGAGCTTGGGACCTGGCCAAATTCAGATAGCCTCAAACTTTCCCAATACTCTCCACCTCCCACTCCACCCTACCCAGATGGGAGGTGCTGAGTCAGATGGATGCAGAATTGGTGGATGGGTAGGCCATGGGTGGATCGACAAACAGACAAATTATTGGATGGATGGGTAGAAATTGATCAATCAATGGACAGAGAGAGAGAGAGATTTAATTGTACAATTAAACCTACTAGAAAACTGTATATTGAGACATAACGTAGTTGGAAGAATACTGGACTAAAAGAAAAGTCTAGTTTCCAGTTTGGATTCTGTGCTAACTAGCCACATTACCAGGGGCACGTCCCGGAGTTCCCGGGGAATCTCAACGGGATGTCTGCGAGGGATCACACCTGAGAGTGCTTGGTCGACTTGTGATGACTAAATGAACGTGGATGGCCCCGTATGCCTATGAAGCGGCACTGTGCCAGTGTGCTCGTGTTCAGAGGGCAACCCCGGTGGACGTGCCTCTCTCCAGCCACATGTGTGCCAGTTCTAGATGCTCAACAGGCTCTTTCAAGGAAATGAACACGTGAATGGCACGTCCTTCACCACCATGACCCCCTGTCTCAGTGGGTTCATGGACCAGCCAACACAGAACCTGATTAAACCCAAACAACACAAGCCAAGAGAAATGGAGGAGCAGGGGAGGCCATGGCTTGCCCCTTAGTCGAAGGACGGTGTCTCAGGAAATCTGAGGACTGGTCTCCTCTTCCCGTCCTCCCAGGCCGGGGAACATAGATCTGTCGGCCGTTTCTTTCTCTCAACACATTCACATTTCCTGCTATCTTGGAAATGTCCTCACGGCATTTGGTGGGAGAAGATGTTCAATCCATACCCCACCCAATACCTAGGCATCCATTCTAGTTGGATTTCAGATTTGAAAGAAAAAAGAAAGTATTTCGAACTTTCTGACCATGAGCAGGGAGAGAGTTCATGAAATCAGACCGAAAGAAAAAGGTATTTCTCACAAAAGAAAGATTAAGAAATTAAAATCCATTGAAAGTTAACATGCTGTTCATCACAAGACCCTCCTTTCTGACTGCAGTGTAAGTAGGATTAAATGTAAGCTGGTGCCTGTCACACCTGGGTGTCCCCGCCCCAGAGGCAAGGTGTCTGGTCAAAGGTTGCTGCCACACCCAGCAAGAGGTAATTCAGATGACATCCACCTGGCAGGAAACTGGGGTTCCCAGAAGGGCATTATCTAGGTGATGTAGACACTGGGGACAGAATGTGAGGAACCTGTGTCAGTCTTCTGCTGCCTAGAAATAGGATTTAGTCCACAAAACCAAATGTGTCCTGAACACCTGGACAGAAGGAATCCCAGCGGATTTCTCTCTAGATCTTCCAGACCTGAATAGGCCTGGTATCCACAGGGAAGGGATCCTGTTCCTGCAGGGGGGAAAGCTGTGGCAAAGACCACCTTGGCCACAACCCCTGACCCATCCCCTCTTGTTCATTATGGGGGGCTGTCCTCTCCATGACCCTCAGATCCCTAAAACAAAAGCCACTGGCTGAACAATCCTAACAGCTGTCCTGTTTTAACAGTTTACAAACTACTTCCAAATATCACTTCTCATCTGAATCTCACAACCCGGGGAGATAAGGTATCATCCATTTGATTCACAGATGAGGAAACTGCGGTCAGAGAGGTGAGTAACTTGAACAAGGCCATACAGGTGCAGGCGGCAGAGCCCGGACTTGGAACTCAGTGTAAAGCTGTAAAGCGAGCCCATGCAAAGGAGTGGCTTGTGATTAAAGATAACAGAAGGAACGTGGTGGAAAGAAAAGCAGACATGCTGTTCTTCTCTCCGCTTTTAAATAGTCAGTGCCAGACATGTCAATGGTTGAGAACGCATAAAAGCCACAGGAGCGAGAGACCCTCTCCTGAGAGCTGGGACAGACTGTGCTCCACAACCACATGCATTATCACTTTCAGTCTTGACAGCTCCTGAAGAAAGCATGTCTTTGTCCCCAACTTGACAAATGAAGATCCTGGGGACAGAGAGATGAGTCATTTGCCCAAGGTCACTCTGCTAGTAAGTGGCAGGATGAGTATCCACCTGCACAGCCTGCAGACCACTTGGCCTTACCACAGCCCTGCACCACCTCTCGCTGGGCTGCCTCACTCCCCGTCTGTGGCCCTGTGGTCCTTACCTGCCAGCTCCACACCTGCTCTGCTTTGATGAGCTCTGAGCACTAGGTAATAGCGTCCCCCTGCTGGCCTCTCCCCTGAGAGGTTCAGAAGGGACAAAGAAGATCCCCAGATAATGTGGTCACCACTGTGGCACCCTCAGATCTCCCCTACACAAGGGAGGCCTAGCTGCTGTGTGCTCACAGCTGAGACCTTCTCAGGAGCCACCCCTGCCTAACAGAACCACCAACCAGGGTGCCCCTTTCCTGAAGCAGCCCACATCAAAGGATTTGTTGATGTGGGGTGCAAAGGCCCAGGCTGCCAGCCCCACCTGGGGCCAACTCCCAAGGGCCCCCCACTCCAGAGCTGGCCCTGGGACTGGGTGAGGGGACCCCTGCTTGGCCCCTGCCATCCTGCTCCGCTCCTCCACTCCCCAGCAGGCATGATCCCAGAGCACTCATGACAAGTGAGCGCCATTCCGTGCACGGCAGCCCTGCTCTGAGTCCCAGGAGTCTGACCGAATCCACAAGTTGATCCAGTGCCCCCAGGGCCTCAGGCCAGGTGTGTGGTCAGGCTTTCTCTAGAGCCCGTCTCCCTGCAGGCCTGTCTGTGGCACTGCCACCTGCGATGGCCTCCTTTTCTTTCTTCACTGTCCTGTGTGGAGAGACTGACCTGTACCTTAGCCAGCCACAGGACAGTGTTTCCAGGCCCAGTTTGCACCCAGTGTGACCATCCTACTGGCTGAACGATGCCTACAAGGGGCGGCCTGGGACCCAGGTCCTGCTGACCATCTTCATGGGGCAACAGGCCTGCTGAAGGGCTTGTTCACACAGCAGGCAGTTGGCGACACGGGCAGGGTGGAATGTCGGGGTCCTGCCACATGTCTCCCTCCACAAAACCAGGGCCCTGTCTTAGCTCAGGCCTGCACTACCTCCAGGCCAAGATGCCATGCCAGTCCTTGACGCTTGCTCATCTCCTCCTCTCTGACAGGCGTCGGCCACACATCTGCCTTCCTGCAGGAGCTCTCCCCCAAATCCTCTGGCTCCACGCCCGCCCTCGGTGCTCCCACTGCCCTCTGGGAAGTGCGCAGCCTCAACCTTGCACTCCAAGCCCCACCGGACGTGGCCCTGGAGGAGGAAGACTGTCGGCACTTTCTGGCCTTGTGACCCAGCTCATTCTCTTCTCCTCAGACACGTAGCCAGGAAGTGCTTCTGGATCCAAGAAGAGAGCAACCATCAGCAGGGCCAAACCCCTCCAGTCACTTCTCCTTTGCTGCCCTCTGTGGCGGTCACCTGTGCATGAGGTCTTCTTCCCTCCAGATCCTCAGCAGCTCCGGAGCAGATGCCCTGCCGGGGTCAGCAGGCCACAGGATCAAGAGAGAAGGGCCACAGAGGTTTGTCACTTTGGGTAGCACCATGGCTCATCCTCTGCCCTTCTCTCTGACTGCTTACAGTCTTTATAGTCTTGACATTAAGATATATTGGTGTTATAGGACATAGTTATTTCATTATCAAACAAAGCAACGCACAATATATTGAGATCTTGTCCTCAGCCATGCCCTGGAGCAGGCAGGCTGGAAACCTAAGGCAGACTGTTATGGTTTAGATGCCAGGTGTACCCAAAGCTCATGGATGAGATAGTACAAGAAGGTTCAGAGGTGAAGGACTGGGTCAGGAGAACCTTGACCCAATCAGTGCCTTAATCCCTTGACAGGGATGAACTGGGTGGTGACTGAAGGCAGGTAGGCGTGGCTGGAGGAGGTGGGTCACTAGGGATGTGCCTTTAGGGTATATATATATTTTGTCCTTTCTGAGCAGAGCTCTCTCTGGTTCCATGTCCCCAGCTGCTTTCCTCCACCACCCTCTTCCACCATGATGTTCTGTCTCATTCCTGGCCCAGTGGAGCCAGCCATGTGTGGACTAAGGCCTCTGAAACAGGAGTCCCGAATAAACCTTCCCCTTGGAATTGTTCTTATCAGGTCTTTTGGTCACAGCAGCAAAAAGCTGACTAAAACATCTTTTGCAACTATAAATCGCCAGCGCACAGATTTAAAAAAAAAAAAATTGTTAGATCTAAAATAAGATCACTGCTTTAACCACACCAGAATAAAAATTAAAACTTTGAAATCATAACATTGAAACAACGGCACAGAGAGAAACACTTTTGAAAAGCACAGCAGAGCACGTTGACACATGCTTATTAATCCTGGCCTGTTCATCTGGAGGCTGAGGCACACAAGTTTGAGGCCAGCCTGGGGCCTTGGTTTTAATCCCTGGTACTATAAAAAGTAAAAAATTAAGGACAGTGCCAGCCATCTAGAACTCAAAGATATGTAATAGTGGTAAATACATTAACAACTTCCGGAGGAAAAGGTGACTTTTATTGAAAGAATTCAAGCTTGGTGCATTATCCAAGGCCCTGTCATAACCCAGCTGTGGGTTGAGCTGAGGGCTCAGCTCTGACCCTTCTGCCAGGTAGCACTGGCTGCAGCCCCACCCTCTGCCCAGGCCCCAGAGGCCCTGCTCTGCAGACAGTGATATCATTACATCACTGCACAGGCTACAGAAATAACTGTCTCACATTCAAACATCCTTTCCCCTTATTTCCTTGGAGTCTCATTCCCCTGACAAATGGCTGGAAGCTTCTGGTAGGAAGCAAAGTTTGGTTGAGCCTTGGAGATAATGAAAAAGAGGTGAGATTCAAAGTGATTGCTAATAAACACGGGGGCTCTGAGCTGCAGTTGGACCCCTTTCTCCTCCTCTGGGCCTTTGCCTTCAGCTCTGTTGTGAGGCTTTTCTCTAGTTAGGCAGCCCTGTTTTAGGGCTGGCTGTCCAATGCTGGATTTGGACCTGGTGGTCAGAAAGAAGGGACCTCTCTCTCCTCCTTACTGAAACACACCGATGTCAAACTGGCACAGGCCTCCTAAGGTGGATACATCTGCAGGGAAAATCCAGAGTCCATTCCTGCCCTGTGCTCTCACAACACAGATCACTTCTGTGACCCCAAACCCTGTGGGTTTTCTCCCACCTGCAGGAGTCGCTTTCCAGTGGACACCACTGGGCATCTTCTAGCCTAATGCAGTTCTGATGCTCTCTACCTGGAGAAAGCCTCAGATCCCACAATTTGAAGGCTCTGTCCCCAAGACTGCCCCCAGCCCAGATGCCCATCTCAAGTCTGGGCTGCTTTACCTGCACTTCTGACCAGGCTTCCCACAACATCCTCCTCAGCATCTGTTATTTTGCTCAATTAGCTCACAGAACTCAGGGAAACCATGACCTTTACTGATTTGTTACAAAGGATGTGATACAGGATACAGCTGAAGAGATACCCAGCACAGGGGAGGAGGTACAGGACTTCCAGGCCCACTCTGAGCCCCTGCCAGGAATCTCCTGTGGGCAGCTGTCCAAAAACTCTGAGAAACCTCTCCTTTGGATGTTTTTGGAGACTTCAGTGCATAGAATGATTGACGCATTCTATGGACAATGTGCAGACACATGACTGGACCAAAAGGATACTGCTAATAGATGGGGTGGGGAAGCCCAGCAAGGCCTGCCCGGATTCCTCAGTGTTCCTTCCTGCAGGCATGGGGCAGGGCCCCTTCTGAGATGGGGCCTTATGACCCCCTGCCAGACAAGGTAAGTCAAAGAATGGCCAGTAGCTCTAAGGAGCAGAAAACTGGAGTCCATTTTCACTTTCTAGGACCTGCCTTGGAGAAGAGAAATTCCAGTTTCTGAGGCCTGCCTTGAGGAGGGACTTGTGAGCCAGGGGAGTGTGGACAAAAACCAAATTGTGTATGTCACAGTATCCCAATAAGGTATTGACAAACACTGCAGTAGATTCCAGGTCCACAAGGGAGAACATGGATGGGTTTATGAGAAGAATTTGCACACTGTGGAGAAATGTACTCCAAATCGCATTTGTACATAACGTCACTTGATTCTGTCCTGCAGAGTTGGCTTCGTGTGAGCAAGAGAGTTCCTAACCCTTCACACTTTAAAGAACTCAACACACACACACACACACACACACACACGCATGCACACATACGCAGTGCACACACACGTACTCCCTGAAGTTCCCAGGGGCACCTTGCCCCTCAGGCCCAGCTGTCAGTGCAGACACAGTGACCTGCAACCCTGACCGTCCATTCTCAGGGCCAGTCTTGCCAGGCCCCAGGGAGCTTTCTTCTCACCACCTGTCCTTGCATCCTTCCCAAACAGGCAAGTGTACCAATATTGACAAGAGCGTGCGGGCCACTGTTGACTTGGGAAGAACACGCCTTTGGAGCGGAGAGAGGATTTGGGCAGCAGAAGTGCTATGGTAGGACGAGAGACAGTCCATCTCCTCGTGAGAGCCATCCTCTCAGGGAGCAGTGACACAGTGGATTCCTGCAGAATGAAGAGTTCTTTCCCAACAGTGCCAAGAGCCCACTTGCTGGTTTCTCTTCAAATTCCAAGTCAGGATTCCAGAGTTCCAAACTACGACACACAGTATGGCCAACGGTCACACCTGTGTTTCGCAAGATCCCAGACCTCACATTCCTCTTTCATCTGCAAATATAGTTCCAGATCTAATATCAGAGAAGTATAAAACAGTTCTTTACATTAGCAACTGTATGGACCCTGCTAGAACTACAAGGAGTTTTATTTTTATAAAAATATGCAATAAAATGTAGTTAGATCTTTTAAAAAATTAAAAATTCAGATGTTTATTTTCAATTTTCGATGTTTACTAATTAATTTGTATTTTAGTTATAGTGGATCAATTTGAATAATGTGGAAGAAAAACATTTTGAAAACATATCTAATTACATTTTGGGTCTCTTACATTAACACAGACTTACATTCAGATATTATGTATTTTAACATAGTTACATTTGTTTTTAATCTGTTAGATTATTGCTGTCAATGGAACACAGAGTATATGGTTTTATTAAAAGAGCTTCATTAGTGATTTACAAAGCAAAGGTAAGAAAATGAGTCTTACTAAAAGCTATGTGCTAACTGAAGAATGCATGGGTTCATTCTTGCTGCTCCTCCAGATGTGGCTAGCTAAACACCCCTCATGGCTCACCAACGCTCAGAGTCCTTCCTGCCCAAGATTTTGCCTGTCCTTGTCATATCTTGCACTGGTAGTGCCGTCTCTTAGACATATTTCCTATTTTTTGTTAAGAAGGAATGTTTGCCGGGCTGGAAGGGGAGGATGTGCTTTATTGTGTTCTCTGTTCGCTGGGCTTGCAGCTGTGACATGCCCACACCTGCCGCGCCGCAGTCCCTGAGTACAAGCAGCAGTCCCGGACCACGCCCTGGCTGGTGTCCCCAAGAATCCAAGGACAATGCCTTCTCTGCATTCAGTCATGGCCACAGCCCTTCAGTGTAGGCACTGTTACCTGGTTTCCATGTGGTGGCTGGGACACCAGGAGGCAAAGTCACAGGTCAATGCAACTGAGGAGTGCCCACCCTGGCCTCGGGACCCCACATCCCTCCTCTCTCCCCTGCAGGGGTTGAGAAGGCTCATCCTGTCTGTCCCATTGGCTTCCCAGAGACCATTTGTGCAATGCTTTTGTCCTATGCCTGTTACATATGTCCTTAAAAATATCTGGGTCAACATAACAAACATGGTCCATGATAAATACGTTATGGATTTTAAGGTCATTATATAAAGTAGCGCTATATGTATGGCCAAACAGACCCCTCTGAAATCTGTAACAGAAATTTATTCGTGAAATCTTCAAAACAACTCACAAGCCTAACACATTTCACTGCTTCAGTAACCAACTTAGTACACTTTGGGGTAGCCACTGAAGGGACAGCCATGCAGGAAGGGAAAGGAAGACTGTGAAGGTCATGAAGGTATTTGAGTCTGGAAAATACTTGTGACAGACACAGTGTTAAAGTCTTAAAATTTCACATAAAATGGCATATGTGACTTATCAAAATTGTATAACAATTAGTATACACATGAAAAAGACAGAAAGATATAAAATTCAACTAAATGTCCTTAGTACTTATGTTTGACGTAGTGGGCATTAATATAGTAGAGTGATTTTTTTTCTCCTTTAATTTTTTTTTCCTATCTTAAAAAATCATTTGAGATTAGGCTGACTTCATAGTGAAAAAACACTACTCATTTGTTTTCCCTGAAGTGCACTTGTGAGCAGTGACACCACCTAATGTTTTGCATGAAGAACGGATCCCTCCATGTCCTCCTCCGGGCTCTGGGCATTTGTTAAGGTGAAAGCTGCGCTGGCCCTGGATGCTGTCCTCCAATTTGCCTGCTTGCCATTGGCAATGCACTGTATGGGTCGAGCATTTTTGGCCTTGTTTTATCAATTAGGAGGAGCAGAAATGAAGATCCCAGGGTCCGGAGGCTTTCATACCAACTCTGCAAACAGAAAAGCTCTATCACTCCCTAAAGGAAAGGCTGACAACCTAATGTCCCTGGAGAAATGGAGCCACACAGCGTGGCCACTGAGCTGGAGATACACGCAGCATGTGACCAGAGGGCCTCCTTCCTTCAGGGCCCAGAGCCTGTGGCACAACTCAGGCACAACTCTCAGGGCACCTGCCACCTTGGGAGCAAGCCTGGAGGCCCACAGGACGTCAGTGAACATGCTGGGAAGGAGCCCTCTTTAAAAGACTGGCCACCAGCCTCGTGGCACATGAGCTTCACCTGTGCCTGTCTGGTTTCAGAGGCGGTCGATATCCAGAGCAGGAAAGGCTGACGCAACAGAAAACTTGTAATCTCCCCGCTTCTTGTCCCCCTTCCTTTTCTTCCATCCTCCTCTTGCCATGAGCTGGGTGCCAAGCACTAAGGACTGAAGGTCAAATCAGACATGGCCCTGGCCCTTGAGGAGCGGAGCCCTCACCTTCCCACTGAAAGGGGGATCCTGGGGCCTGCAGCAAAAGCATTGCCCAGCTTGGAAGGCTGTGGAAATGCAGACCCCCAGGCCCACCTAGACCTGCTCACTCAGGATCTGAGATTTAACAGGTTCCCCAGAGGATCGGAGGCACATTAAAGAGCAAGATGTGGATGCACTCACTGGTCTACGGGGCTCCCCGGGACAAGCCTAATTCCTTCTGAGCACAGTCATGATCAGATTCAGGGTCGGCATTATTATTTGGCTTTTATGAGCAATCTCAGCTTATTTTACAAACATCACCCGGAAATATATGTGACTATCACAGGATTCACAGGCTCAGTCACGAGGACAGTGATTGCCTGGGAGAATGGAAAGTCCCTTGGCGGCCCCTGTCCCTGCCTGGGAGGCTTTGTGGAGGAGGCTCACAGGCGGGAAGGGAGAGGGGGAAAGAGGAAGTGGATATTCGCTTCTGTGCTTCTGTGGAGCAGTAGGAGAGGAGCTGCAGGTGGCTGAGCACAGCCTGAGAAAACATGCGGATGCTGCCTTCCTGGCCTTCCTCCTCGGATGCTCAGAAAACAAAGTGCAGCCACTCAGAGGGAGTCCTTCAGGGGCCCAAAGGCAGGGACACCATTGACCTCCACCTTTGCCCCCTTACGCTGCAGAAAGAAGGAAGGGTTCTTAGGAATGGCACAGAATTTTTATTTTCTATTTTCACTTTCTGAAGATGGAAATGATAAATGAAATTTGAAACAATGCACGTTTCAGAAAGGATGCTTGTGGAACCGAAGGCATCTTGGAGTTAGGCTCCATACCTCCCAAGGGCTATCCCAGATCTAATGGGCACTAAGCATGAGGTGTCTCCAAACTAGGAGTTAGTGGCTAAGATGTCGAGTCCCCAGAGGTGCTGCATCTCCAGGCTCCGTCCCGGGCAGTCTCCTGGACACACAGAGGACCTGTGCTCTCTTTCCTTTGGCCCTCTGACTTCCCGTGGCTCAGGCTGGAGACCGACTCTTGACATGAAGTTATTCGCAGGAAGAGGTGGAAAGGCACAAATGTAGACTTAGACTGTGGGAAATCACACACACCAACAGCACAAAACCTCTGTATTTCAGGGGTGTGTGCACAAATGGGTTCAAGGATATTTATTCTAGGGGAGAATCCTGAGTCTACTCTGTACTAAATGATATGCAGACCACTAAGAATCGGCCAAGAAAAGCCAAGACCAGAGTTCCTAAGAGCACTGGAAAAAACTGGCATCAGGGAGAAAATATCCAGGGCAAAGAGACAAGTCTCCTGAAACTTGGCTGACAGCTAACCACACAGGGCTCCGTGCCTGGCACCACCGTGTGGCCCTGCTGCTCCCCAGGCTCATGGCTGTTCGTGAACCTACACCACGACTGTGACCCCACACAGCGCAGCGAAACCCAACGAGGCCCAGACTTCACATCATAAAGGCAGGAAAGATTATTGCTTGCCAAGAATTGTCTCAGATTAAATCCATATTAATTCATCTTAAGCACCATCATGCCTCTTCTGGAATATTTTGGAAAGTGTGGTCATTCTGCCCCAGAGATTGGAGACACGGCTCTACTGAAAATCCCAGGAGGCGGACGGGAAGAGCTGCATCTTCCAACAGGGTGCGGGGGCTCTTTGGGCCCAAGCGACTGTGCTTGTTCACACACACCATGCCTATTTTGGTGAAAAATTAAGTTCCTGACAGAAATGTAATTTTATTTGTACTAACACATTTTGGAGGACTTGCAAGTGGAAAAAGACAGCATGAACTGACCTGCCGCCGCAGCAGCTGAGCGGCGCCACGGTTATCTGAGCCTAGGTGCGCACTCACGTTCAAGCACCCAGGGGCCATGCTCTTCCTGATTCCACTTTGGACACAAGCCACCTAGACTCTCCCTCTACTTCAAAGTCCAGCCTGAGAAGCCTCCTCAACTCGGTTTGCGAGAACACTGCTCTTCCTGGCCACCTCTCCCAGTTCCCTTTATCTTCTACTCGAGGCGACGTGTCTTCCTTTCTTTTCTGGCTGGTAGCCATGTCTGCTTCTGTCTGCACCCCTCTGCCAACCATCAGGTGGACCACTAACTCCGACCCTCCTGTCCTGCCATGGGTCAAGATGTTTTTCTCAGCAGGTCCCTACAGTGGGACCGAGGCTGCTTGGGGGTCCCCTGCCGGTGCCACCAGCCCCTTGCTCTGGTCTTCATCACACGTGGTCACTCGTGAGTTGTCCTCCTCCTCCCAGGCAGGCTGCCACTGCTCCTCCCACACAGCCTCTCCAGACAGGACTGGGAAGCTGGGACACCACGCTGCCCACACCATGCCAATGCCCCTAGGGCAGGGGGCTTTACCTGGGAGGCACTGAGGTGAATGTGGGTTCTCCAGGACCGTGCAAGGCTCAGAACACACCCTTTAAAAGGCAGCAAGAAGGAGAGGAGGGGCAGCAGGAGGCAGAGTGGGCTCCGGAAGTGGGTGTGCCGGACTTTCCCAGGGGCCCACAGTTGCTATTTGGCTGGATTAAAGGACAAGCAGGATCCCTATGGGCGGGTGAGAGGGCGCCCTGAGGCCTGTGCAGTGGGTCAGTTAGAGGCAGTTTGGAAGCAGGGGAACCTGAAACATGGGCCAAGAATAAACCATCTGATATTTTTCAGGGTTCATAAGCAGTTAGACATTGATTTCTTTTACAAAGAGGAATTGAGTCTAAATGTAATGTTTTAAAGATTCTTCATACAGAGTAACTCTCAGGATATGTGAATAATTCCAGAATATAGCTCAGGCTTCCCGCTTCTCACTCCTGTGATTCCTAGGGAAGTTTATTTGATATCTCATCTTACCCCTCGCGCTCTGCTAGAATGATCTTCAAACATTTAAAGTCCCTGACACAGTGGGTAATCGCCTGCCTCTGAGCCAGGGTGTGTGTGTGTGTGTGTGTGTGTGTGTGTGTGTGCACACGTGCGTGCGCGCGCTGCAACAGATGGAGCTGGGCAGGAGACCAGAGGGACAGAGCGAGTGAGCTGTGCTCCCAAACATGGGCCGGGCCTCAGTTCTGACGTGGACGTGACTCTGTGGGGCCGGGGGAGCCTGGCAGTGATGCCTTCAGCCAGGATTCCCTTTCACCTACTGCAGGCAGAGCGCAAAAATATCTCCTGCGGGCACCTTTCCCGAAAAGGGAGAGGAGCTTCACCATCCAGGGAAACTCTGCCTATTTAAATAAAAGCACAGCAGGGGAGGAGGGTCAGACTCCCCATGATTCTTTGCCCATGGGGGATGGGGAGGACAGGGCCAAGTTGCCTTTGGGAAACCTGGAGGGAAATGGTGACATCTCCTATCCCCCATGAGGGAGGCTGACCAAGGGAGGTGCAGGAGGAGGCCAGCAGGCCCAGCTGGCTGCCTGGCAGTTGGCGCCCTGCCCTGCAGAGTGGGACCCTCTCCTGACAGAGTCCTCCGCCCCTCCCACTTCCTGCCACCACCCGGGTACCTCAGCCACTCCTCAGCCAGCCTTATTTTCAAGCTACCCAAAAATAACAACACTTGATATGAGGGCTCTGAAGGATTTGGCTGGGGTCGAGTTTCCAAATTCTTGACTCAAGTATTGTAAATGAGAACTGCTTTTTTTTTTTCCAGTCAGGCTATTTTTTCCCTCCCTTTTTCCTCCTCTTGAGATGTTGGGAGAACCCCAACCAAGGGATCAGTGCTTAATGGGTCACAGGGTATAAATAGTGGTGTTGAGACGCAACACAAGGCTCTTTGTACTATCATGCAACCAAACCTAAAAAAAGCTTGCAAACAGAGCAGCTACCAGCCTGGCCGCCTGGGGCGGGGCCGGGGGGGGGGTGTCCGGCGCTGCTGAGCACAGCAGCCTGCCCTATGTGTCCACTCCAGCATTCCACTGCAGATATCTATTTACGGCTTTGCCCTGGGCACAGGATACCCTATTCATTAGATCTGTGCTCAAAAAAAATCCATTCCGTGGATGCTTGTGTGGGGCTGGTAGCTTGTGGACAGGAACAGGCCAGCGAAGGCAGTGAGAGAGTGTGAGTGTGGGGCTCTGGGTCTGCACCTCCCTCTAGCTCTGTATTCTCTGTTCCTCCAGACCCTGCACAGCAAGCTCTGTCTTCTCGTCTGTCAAATGGCAACATCTGAGCCATCCAGGAACACGGGGCTCTCAGCACAGATGTGGCTGTTTGGGAATTAAGACCAGGTGTCCATGGGCTTCTAGGAGGCACTCGGTAAACACCAGCTATTATCCTAACTTAACTAAATTCCCATCCTGGGGTTAGTTCCTTAATGAAGTTTAATGGGATAACCCAAACTATGAATTTGCTACTAGTCATTGTATTTGGAGACCCTAGGGATCCTGAAAGTTGACTAATCACGGCAGGCCTCACGGTGTGTTTCGGGGTGATTATGGTGAGCCCTGGGTTGTATCTTGAGGAATGCCAGTTTCCATGTGACAGGGACATTTATAGGCCCTAACAGAAGGACTGTTACTCTGCTCGAAGGACCCAGGCTGAGGGACATGTGACTTGTGGCTGGCAAGTGCAACGATTCCCAGAATTTTGGGCCCAGAATTTCTGCTGGCTGCAGAACTGGGATTTTAGAAGCAGAAAGTTCAGGTTACAAGCCTGCTGGGCAAGAGCCTGAACGCCAGTGCTGGCAGTGCCCCTGGGCACTCAGGGGTGGGCCAGGGTTCCGGCCATTCAGTGTCCTAGGTTTAAATTCCAAGCCTATAAGGAGCGGGGGAGTTGGAAGGGTTCTGTTACCTTTTGGAAACTGCAGAATAAAATCTCCTTTGGCAAAGAGCCTTCTTCTTCTGTGGGCTCTGCTCAGGGCTCCTTGGGCAGGACTCCCCTCCTGCCGACACCACCTCAGCTGCCCCGGCATCCGTCTCCCACTGTGTGCCTGTGTGCCGGGTGGGGCGTGAAGGAGCTTGTTCCTCCTCCTCCTGGGAGTTGCTGGGTTAACTGGAAAGGGAGCAGGAGGACTGAGCAGAGAGGTCACACAGTGCTGTGGCCTGTGCGGGCTGTGGAGGTGCCTCCAATGGGGTTCGGGTTTCAGCAGCTGGTACCAGGTGGGACTTCCAGGGGAGGGAAGCAAGAGGGTCCCAGAAGCACTGGTTAACCCCGGAGCCCCACAGATGCGGAGATGCCCACATTCCTCCTAATACCAGGCATCTGCACAGCATTTTCCAGGGAGCCATCTAGTGCTAAGCATTCCATGTGTGACCTCATTTGACTGGCAGTCTCTCCTGCCCAGCCTTCAAAGGGAGCAAACTCGGAAGGTCAGAGGTTAAATGGTGAATTACGTTGGGGAGGCAGAACTGGAACCCAGATTTTTCTGATGCCAGAATCGGGGCTATGAACATCCTTGCTAGACTGCATTCCTCCTCACCGCACAGCCCTCACCCTACACCCGGACGGTGCCTCTAGCTAGGTCCCAGGGATACCTGGGGGGAGCGGGCATCAGGAGGAGCCTCAGGGAGGAAACGTCACTGTGTAGTACAGACCTGAGGGCTGGCCCGAGGGGAGGGCTGCTGCCCTGGATCTTCTGCAGGCTGGTAAGTGCCCAGCAGGAAAAGCAGACATCTGAGCAGAAAGGAGGCCAAGCCTCCGCCCCAGGGCCCAAGGCCGGCCCCCTCACTGGGCCTTCCTGGCCTCCAGCCCCCTGCACCAACCTGCTGCAGCAGGAGGCAGAGACGCTGGGAAGCTCCTCAGGCCCTGTGGTGCTTCCAAAAAAGGACCTGGCTCAGAGTTTGCACCCCTCCAGGGGAGCTCTGTGCTTATCTCTGGACTGCTCAGTGGTGTAGACCAGGGGAAAGAAATCTGCATTTCGTGACATTACTGAATGCCTGTGAAATCGTGTTAGAAGTATCCTGATTGGTGACGATAAACACAAACTGGTTTTCTTCTGCTCTACTTATCTGTCCTTCCCCTTAAGAGGCCCACGCTCTGGCTTAGACCAGCGGGCTGCACAGGATCCCCGGATGGTTTGGCTAACTTGCTCTTCCTAGATTTGCTGATAACTTGAACTTCGAGACAGGAATTTCTAACCTTCCACCCGCCACCCTCTGCTTTTGCCACTCCTGCAGAGAGTTCCTGAGGGACGAATTCTTGACCCTCTTCAGTCCCGATTCAACACAGCGTCCCTTTCATTCACTTCAGGCAAATACCCCAACCGGCCACTTTGAATGGTTTCCTCGGAGTGACTTCTCCTGCCCTCAGCTCTGAAAGCCCGTGGGCCTGCACCTCCACCCTGGGTGGGGAGCTGATTGAGGGCCTGGCCCGTGTCTTATCCTTGGCCCTGGCACCCAGCACAGTCCTGACACACATGAACGGTCAAGCGGTCAGCTCACAAGTTGGACGTGTGAGCCAGCAGAGGAACAAAGGAACAAGCATTGCGGGTACAGCATAAATACAAGGATGGACTCACACACTGGATGACCAAGGACCGTCCTGCACGTGTCCTGGGCGCTGAGGGGGCTTCAGCTTGGGTCCTTTCCATGAGCTCTAGGTTGTGTCCCTGTGTCCATCTTGCATCTTGCGTCTGGATCCCCTGGTCTCCTCCACCCAGAACTCCTTGGCTTCAGCTCACTTGGGCCAAACTGCCCGTCTCTGTTGGATGCTCTTTGGGATCACCCACTAACAACCTTGTGCAGCCCGGGGTGTGGGGCTGGGAGGGAAGTTCTTGCTTCTGCCTGAGGCCTGTGCTGGGGAACACCAAGGCAGGCTTGTACGCTTATCTGGACTTCTCATCTCCAAGACTGCTTTCTCCTGAATGCCCCATTTGCTGGCTTGGAGTCCACTGCCTCCCCCCAGGGCCCAAAGCAGGTCGGCCTCGGAGCCTATCACCCTCTTTGAAGCATCTCACCCACACACTGCTCCTCAGAACTGGATTAATCCATGGCCTCTCAGCAACCTTAACTCCACACTCCTCTTCTTCCATCCTCTATGAGAACGTCTACCAGGCGGCTTCCTCACATGCCGCTGCATTCCTGGCCCTGCCCCATGCAGGAGTCTCTGGTCCCCGAAAGCCCGCCTTGCCGGATTTATTCAAATTTATTTCCCATCATTTCTGAGAAATGATCCCACAGTCATATGTCACTGACGCTCCGGCATGGTCCCCCAAAACACGATGCTACCTTCAGCTGCCCCTGCCTCTGCCTCCTGTGCCCCCTCTGGTGTCCCTCTGTTTAGTGGGTCTTCTCCCTCCTCTCCCTTCTGCTCCCCTTTCTGAACCAGCATGCACCCCTACTCCGAGCCCTGCCACTCTGGCCCCCCTGGAATGCCCTCTTAGATCAGATCCATCATTTAGTGATCACTCACTGACAATTCCAAGTGGATTCTAAGCTCTTTGAGAACAGAGACTACCATCTTGTGCTTCTTAGCGTGCCTGCCAGTGGGGAAGAACTTCCAGAAATCAAGTGACTTGTTTTGTTTTGTTTTTTTTTTTTTGGTACTGGAGATTGAACTCAGGGGCACTCGACCACTGAGCCACATCCCCAGCCCTATTTTGTGTTTTATGTAGAGACAGGGTCTCACTGAGTTGCTTAGCGCCTCGCCGTTGCTGAGGCTGGCTTTGAACTCGTGATTCTCCTGCCTCAGCCTCCCTAAGTGCTGGGATGACAGGCGTGCACCACCGCGCCCGGCTAAGTGACTTGTTTGTGCTCATGACTGACGAGCCCGCGCTGGTGGAAGCTGGGCTGAGCCCTGTTTCAGAAATGTTGTACATACTTTACTTGGGAAAACTGGGCTTGCAATGAGGGTCTTGTTGGTGTTGGCTGCTGCCGTGACTTCCAGGCCTGCTTTTTCCTTCTCCTCTCCTGGCTCCCCCCCCCCTTCATGGTTGTCGGCTCTCTCCTGTGGTCCAGTGCTTTTCCTGCAGGCTATGAGACCGCTGGGTCTTAAAAAAATAATAGCAATCTGAAGTCCCGGTGCCTCACAGATAGCATGTACGCCATGAATGTTTGTCAAACAAATGAATTCAAGAAACATCTGGTATCTAGAATCCTTAAGATCCCACAGCATTTGAGCCAGATACCATTTCTTTGCTTTTAGCTCCTGAACAACAGCTTCTTGATGGCTCCACCCTGCATGCGCTAGGTCCGTACCTTTTCCCTTCTTTCCCCTCCCTCCATCTCCATGCTGCTGGAGCCAATCTCTTCGCATCCTCTTAAAAGTGATTATTTCACTTTCAAAGCATTTTCTCATGAAAAAAAAGTTCCATGATTATTAATTGCAATTATTGGACATCATCATATTTGTTATCACAAGAGGTAATCTACGGAGATTAATCAGTGTGAAATGTGTAATTTATAAAATGACCTCTACAGACCCTAAGGGAAGAAATTAACACATTAATAAGAGATGAGATTGCTTGTACATTTGTTATTAGGCTCTCCAGATGTTTTTATATGTACTTCTAAAAATCACTTTGTCTTCTGTATAGGAGCTGCAGATCCAAAGTGTGTGTCGTCATTGATATTACCCCTGAAGCATACTGTGCTGGCTTTGAACCTCAGCCTGATCCACCACGGGGGCTGTCCACTCTGCAGATCATGGAATCACACTGCTGCATGCCCCAGGGAACAGAGGACCTCACACCAGTGTCCTCCCAGGAAACCCAAACAAAATATTCCATTGACTCTTTAGGTCCACACATGGTGTTTTAAAGCTAATAATTTCTGTTTTCTCTGCGAGTGCAGTTCCACATTTTATTCAACATAGCAATCGCCACAATTGATTCATAAAAGCAAAATTGCCCAATCAATGGACTAGAAGCATAGTCACTGAGTATAAATTTTTTCCTCTTCTAACGATCCCAAGCTAATCATTTCAGCTCTTCTGGCTCATTTTCCTGATTAAACCAGAGGAATAAAGACGACAGCAACATGTGACTCCCACCTTAGAAAACCAAGCGTGAAGAAGGAGGATCAACCAGTCGGCACAGCGGGGGCTGGGGATTTGGAGAATCCATTCCCTGGCACGTCTTAATATTTCCTGTACTGATGGGGCCAAAAAAGTTATTTTCAAATCTTGGGGAAAATAGTAAAAAGAACATGGGATTCGAGTTAGGCAGCTTCAAGCAAGCCCCTTGCCATTTTTGGCTTCAGTTTTCTGCTGGGTGAGAGGGCTCTGCAGTGGCTGCTGGGAGCAGCCAAGCACCCGAGGCAGCCCGCCTGGCGTTGAAATCATGCAGTGCCCTTACGCTGGGCAGGAGGACTTTTTCTTGCTCGGTGTGCATTCGTGCCGACTTGGGTAACAGCACCCCGCTTCGTCCCCACAATGTTGTGTTCCAAACACTTCTCTCCCTAGCTGGGAATGACGCTGCAACAGAACAGCTCTGTGGGTATCTTCTGCCGTTTTCCTTGGGTCGGCCTGTGTGCTCAGAGGGCAGCGGGTCCTGGCCGGCCACTAACTGATGGGAACGCGGGGGTGCGTCCTGCGAGGAGCACGTGTGTGCTCCCAGCCAGGGCGCGGCCTCCGGCCTGGGCGTTCTGTGCCCCAGGTCTGTGCTGAGACCGCGGTGGCAGCGCGGGGAGGAGGGAGGCTTCACAGCTTGTGAGGGTGTAAGTCCTGCCATCTCGGTTGTTGTTTTTTAAACCAAAACAAATTACAGATCAGAACCTCGGAGACAACCCCCTCCTCTGGGCTGCCCCAACATGTCTCCAAGCCACCTTCCCCCTTCCTCCTTTGTCCCTGCCAAGCCACCCCTATCAGAACTGTGTGAATCACTCTCCTCTGCTTATAGTGGCTCCCGGTGGCATCCTCACTCCTACAGCTGTGAAGCCAGCTGCCGCGAGCTCAGTCCTATGGAGGGGAACACTCCCTAGACGCGGAGGGGGCGGCAAACAGATCAGGGACCAGCAGGTCTGGAGAAAGCAACCGTCTCCCAGCCACCCACCTGCAGCTCCACAGGGCTCACTGCCCTGGCACCCAAGCAAGAAGCACCTTCCTGCAGGGCCCTGTCCTCTCCTGGGATCTAGTCCCTGCCTGTGGCCTCCAGCAGGTGCCAGGTGCATGGGCTGCAGCCTTGGAAGTGCCTCTAGATTTGGGGAAGGCGGCAGTTCTCCTTTGGAGGCAGAAGTGGAGCACCAAGCTTCTCTGCGGGCACCCGGTCTTCCCTTGGCCACTGCAGAGGCCACTCACTTTGGTGGGATTGATCTCACTTGGGTTCCAGAGAAGACCCCTAACTAGATACCATCAGAACAATCCCATCTCCTTGTCCTGGGATTGGCTAGACATGAGCAGACCTGAGCCAATCACAGTGCAGTATTCTCTTGGTCATCGTGATGATGTCAAAGGGAGCCAATCAGAAAGAAGCCAGGACACTCTCCCTCTGGAAGTTGCTCTCTGCTCTCCTTCCTCCTGATTACCAAAGAGGAAGCTGTCAGCCATCCACAGATCACAAGGGCAGCCCACCTGTAGATAAGACCTGCACAGGGAAGGTGGAACTGAGGGAGAAGGAGCAGAAGTAGCCTAAGTGGGTGAGACCTAAGGCTGGCCTGTGCATACATTTTTCAGTTCCAAAAGCCATTAAGTCCCTTTATAATTAAGCCTACTGGGTAGGACATCCTGTGACTGTATCTGAAAGCACCACAACCATAGAGGTATCTTGGTGTGGGAGGCCAGAGGAGGAGGAAAAGAAAGTTTGAGAAGTGATCTTACGTAATCTTATGTATCAACTTGGTTGGGCCATGGTGCCCAGCTTCTTGGTCAGACACCAACCCAGATACTGCTGTGAAGGCATTTTATAGATGCATTCATGTTAATATTTAAATCAGCAGACTTCGAAAAAGCAGATTACTCTCCATCGTGTGGGTAGGCCTCATCTAATCAGTTGAAAGCTTTAGGAGCAGAGACTAACGTTTCCCAAATAAGGAATGGAGCCTCAAGCTTCTAACATGGAAACCCAGCCTGTGTGTCCAGGCCAAAGATTTCACTCCATGACAAAAGCATCAACTCTTTAATGAAATTCTAGCTGGCCACACTGCTCTATAGATTTTGGATTTGCCACCCACTATGATTGTGTAAGTCAGTTACTCAAAGTAAATCTCTCTACGTATACATGTCCTGTCGTTTCTATTTCTCTGGAGAACCCTAATGCAGTGGCATTTCTAGGATGGGACGGGCACTGGTTCAGATGACTTGGTGGACCTGAGTTCAATCTGGAGGGTAATGATGAGGAGGGGCACAGCATCCTGAGGCTCTGAATCTCGGGTGTAGTCCACACCATGGTGGGCACATGGAGCCCAAGATGAGACAGGAGAGTCTCAACAGGTTTTCAGCGTGGTAATAGGGGACCAAGGCAGAACGCCATCCCCTAGGAGATGGGAAGGAAACCAGGCAAGTAGCAGAGTCCTCACTCGTGGACCAGGGCTTCTTGAGGGTGATCCCTGGTTCCCAAGGGACCTGAAGTAGAGGCAGCCACATGGAACCTGGGCAGGGCTGAGGTCAAGAGGAGAGCTGAGATCAAGCGGCTATGGAGCTACCTGGGAGCATCCCAAACGCAATGGTCCTGGGGATGGAGGGACCTCAGGGAGCCTCATAGGATTACCACAGTGTGGGTAACCGTGGGGTCAAGAAGCACTCAGAAGCTCCTTCCTCATGTCTGGATTGGTCTGGGGACTGGGCTGGAGGTGCGCCTTCATGCCGGGTCCAGGAACTGGGGGCAGAGAGTTTTAGTATCTCTTCCTCCTGACACCATCTCCTATGACTCCTCCTGTGGTAGGAGGATCCCCTGCCCAATGCCTCTGTGGCATCCTAAATGCATTTGTTATGGGTTCAAGAAAAAAGAAGCATGTATGGGGCTGGGATTGTGGCTCAGTGGTGGAGCGCCTGCCTCGCATGCGTGAGGCCTTGGGTTTGATCCTCAGCACCACATAAAAATAAATAAAATAAAGATATCGTGTCCATCTACAACTGAAAAAAGTTAAAAAAAAAAAAAAAAGAAGCAGCAGCAGCATGTAGGCAGCACCTCCAGTGCTGGCAGTAATGTGTGAGCTCTTGAGGACACGTGACAAACAGCTCCCGTTTGCAGAGGTCCCACACACTGTATGCATCTCCGTGGCAAAGTCGCTTCCATCCCTTGGTGGATACACCCAAGGAAGCGGCCTTTTCTGTTTCTGTATTCATACCTCTGTGTGTCTCATGGCCTTCCCCTGGGGACAAGAGTGAAGGACAGCTCTTCTGGCAGGTTCTCCCAGCCTTGCCAGGAGGAAGGCTGCAGCTTCTCCTGGCACCTTAGACCTCCTGGCTCCCACTGTGGGCCTCGTGGCAAATCCGAGCAAAGCATTTGTGCAGGGGAATGCAGAAATGTGACCCAGTGCCTTATAATTGCACCAGAGCCACGAGGACCAGCTCCCAGAAAAGGCTGTGTCCTTGGGATAAGATCAGGCCTGGGAGGGTCAGGCTTGAGTACTGTACAGAGGATTCAAGAAGAGCTGACCAGGAGAGATGATGTCCCAGCGTTGGTCCTCACGTTCTTGCAAATTAAATGTGAGGAGAAGTGACTCTAACCTCACACTAAATTGGGAGTGGAAAACTCCAAATTAAATGGTGAGAGTCAGCATTTTGGTGTCGTTTTAGACCTTCCCGTACATGCTCCCGACCCATGCTCACAACCCTGTGATGCAGACGCCGGCGTCCCTCCACGCCCTGCCATGCTGAGAGCACGGCTGTGGCCGATTCAGGGAAGACAGGCCTCAGCCCCGCTACCCGGCAGCGAGCGCGCCAGAGCCGAGCACCCTTGGACTTCTCCAGTCCAGCCGCTCTCTGGCTGCTAGAACCAGGGGCCTGTTCTTTGTTCTCGTTCACGGGGCCGAAAAGGAACCAGAGCTCCCCACAGTGGGGCTGGCAAGAGCCTGGACGGAGCAAAGCCACACAGATTGGCAACTGAAGACTGAGGGCCAGCTTTACAGGGCCAGCTTTCCAGGGGAGGAAGAAGGGCTGAGAGGAAGTGTCCGTGCAGTGAGGGCTTGGACAGGGAACCCTGGAGTTGGGGGACATTTAAAGGACCACTGGAAAGATGCATTCACAGAGGACGTGTGGGGAAGACTTGAGGGTGGGCCTCAGGTGGCCTGTGGGCAGGAACCGGGAGGGGAAGTCACCCTCCCAGACCTCGGAGGTCTCCTGCTTTGGGAGAAATTATAAGACCCTGTACTCTTGATGCCACAGTCCCAAGTAGACCTTGAGGATAGAGCTGGGATCTGAAGGTAATCGGGTCTTTAACTAAACCACTGCTTTATGCCCACTTAGCCGAGTCTTTCAATAAAAGAACTGCTGCTCACCTGCTTCTGAGACCTCCTGGGGAGCCATCAGGTAAGTCCTGCCACCCCATACCCGCTGCCTTTCTCCCGCCTCCACACCAGAAGGTAAAGGACACACCTGTTGTTCAGTGACCAGAACCTAGCCCACCACCACCGTGGGCTGAGCCGGAGAGATGCTGTCACCCCTGCCTCATGAGACCCTCCTCCCTCCTGCTTTATCTGAACACCAATCCACCACCACCAAATGTAAAACCATCTCAGGAAATGCCCTCTTGATGGGACTGTGGTATGGTGGGTCAGCATGTGCCTGTGACAGCTTCTCCTAGGTCTTCCTGGTCCAAGGCCGTCGGCTTTCCTGGCTGCACAGTCTCCACAGGACCCGTCTCCTTGTCTAACTCTCCACAGCCCCTCATGCCCAGCTGACGTGCACAACTGTTTGAATAATAACGTTGTATTGCCCTAAGCCACTGACTATGGCAATTACAGTGACAACATGCTAACACAGGCTGGCGAGGGAAGGCTGGCTGAGAAGGGGACACTTGAGGGAGACCTGAAGGGAATGAGGGAACTGAACTGCTCTGGCCCACGTGTTGGGGTGCATCTCCAGGGCATCATGTGCTAGGAGACTGGTGCTAGGGGGCAACTTGGCAGATGCTGGGGCTTTTAACAAGTGGATCCCAGAAAGGGGCACTTTGGTCATTGGGGACTCTGTCTTTGGAAGAGACTGAGGCTGGCCTTGCAGAGTGAGTTTTTCTTGTGTGGGCGAGTTGTTATAAGAGCAAGCCCAGCCCTACAGTCCCTCTCTGGCTTCCTGTCTTGCCATGTGACCTCTCCATCTCGCAAGCACTCCACCATCTGCAGCAATACCATGGGCCAGGTGTGATGCAGCCAGGGAAGGGCCTCCCTGGAGGCCCAACTGATGAGAGTGCCTGATCTTGGATCCCTAGCCTCTAAAACTAAGCAAAATAAACTTCTTTTCTGTATAATGTACCCAGCTTCAGGTATTAGTCTACAGCGATGGAAAACAGACTAAAGGAACAAATATCTGGAGAAAGAGCACTGCAGGCAGAGAAAAGCCAATCACAAGGTCCCGAGGAAGCGCATGCCCAGCAAGGTCAAGGAATAGCAAAGAAACCCATGGCTGAGGTGAAGTGAGCAAGGACAGGAGCCACGTGTGGAGGTAGCCTGGCTTACAGACCACTGGGAAGAGATGGTTTGGACTTTGACAGGGACAGAAAGGCACAGAGGAGTTTGCCTGGAGAAGCAGGACTAGAACAATATTTTTAAGGCATATTTGGCCTCTGAATTTGAAAATGAATGGCAGAGGACAAGCAGAATACTTGTCCTCTGTGATACTCCAAACACAAGAGGAAGGTAATGAGATATGGTCTGCACCTGAGCGTATTTTGAAAGCAGAGCCAGGAGGATTTGCAGATAGGTTGGATGAAAGGTGTGGAAGAAAAACCCCAGTCAAAGCCCACTCCAAGACCCCGACCCACGCAACTGGAGGAGGGGCTTGACATTCAGCAAGATGGAAAACCGAGAGGACATTTGGCAGGAGAAGATCATTTGGTGGGAGACAAGCAGGAGTTCCATCATGGATGCACTGTACCGAGTCTGCGATGCCGACTAGGTATCCAGGTGCGGGTGCTGGGTGAGCAACTGGCTGCACAAGCCTGTACCTGACGGCGGGGGGAAGCACCAAGGCGGCTGAGAAGGGCGCCAGAGGGGCGGCGGGATGCAGAGTGGCTTCTGGAACCAACTGAAGACACTGTTTTGTTTTGCTGTGTTCTTATATACCTATCTGGCTCCAGCCCTGGGCCCAGCTCAGGAGGGTGGATTCCCACCACCACACAGCGCAGTAGGTGCCCGATATCATGAAAACTGTGTTCCTTACCTTTGCCAGTTAATCCCCTCACAACCTGAGATAAGCACTGTCGTAACCCATTTCACAGATAATTAAATTGGGATTAGAAGACTAAACACTGCGATTGGACCAAGGCGGAGGTGGAGCGGGGCGGGCAGTCCCAATGGGGTCCATGTTCTTCCCAAGCGCATGAGTGAAAGTGAGCGAGCCTGGGAGTGAGGGAATGACTGGCCTGGCCAGATGTGGGTCCCCTGTGGAAACTTTCCTCTCCACTTGATGCTTGAAATATGCCGTTTTCCTTCTTAGATGTGATGATCTATCTCGGCCTTGAAGAGTTGCAACCTAATTGCAGGAGAGTCTTCAACCTCTCAGCAAACGCACCCTCGGCTCAGCGGAGAGGGGCTTTTGTCATTGAGACCTTGAGTGAATTCCTTCTTGTGCTACAGATTTGTGGCGGACCAACTCTTCATGACCCCTGAAGGCTTAGTTATGGATCTGTTGGCCCCAGTGCAGAGAAGTGTGGTTTATAAAACACGATGGCTTTCACCAGGCGCAGTGGTGCACACCTATAAAACCAGCTGCTCAGGAGGCTAAGCAAGAAGATGGCAAGTTCTAGGCCTGCCTGGGCAAGTTAGTGAGACCTGTCTCTAAATT
>PVHX01004057.1:104825-132196 GCA_004024805.1 Geosciurus inauris
GTTTTGGTGACTTAAAGTTTAGTTGACTCTGACTCATGTAAATGAAACCAAGCTGAGAGGATTTTAAGGAAAATATTTGTATCCTTTAATTGCCGGCTACGTTATTTCATTTCCTCCTCCGCCCATCCCCCAAAAGCTCTGCATCCCCCAAGGTGATGAACTTGACCCCTCCTCTGGCATGGAAACCCAATCATACCTGGAGCAAACCCTTTGACTCCCAGTGGGAGGCCCAGGTGGGGCCTCTGAACAATGCATCTTCCCTGAGGGCAGCAGAGGGAGCCCTTCTCTCTGGTGTTTCAAAGCCATCTGCTGTCACCCCCTATCACAGAGCACAGGAGAGCCCATGTTAGTGTCACAGGTGCGCTCTGTCCACCTACTCAGTGAGCCCTGCATCACCTACTTGGTGCTTTCTGGTCTGGACACAGGGTGAGCCTGTACCCTGTCGTGCGGTTTCCCCAGTTGACTTCTTAGCCTCCTCTAAGGTGAGAACATGTTGCGATCTACTTAAGAATTTTGAGACACAAAAGTTAACTGAATATTCTGAGATGGCCACACAAGGCCCCAGAACATGCGATGATTTCCCGGCCCCTATGCCAGGAGTTTTGTGTAGCTAGGACAGACCAAAACCGTCCCAGGGGTGTCTTCATGAGCCCCTGCTCTTGATCCGTCACCACAGTTCCTTCCCAGTTGTGGTGCAGGAGCACAGGCTCTGTGCAGGCAGCTTCAGCGTCCTTCCCTTAAAATACAAGAAGTGGACTGTTGCCTAGGAAGTTGGCCACAAGCTCCTAAAATGACTCTGGGGTCTATTATCAGGAAAAAAAAAACTACTTTGGTGAAGGATGTCTGGTGTAGGTATTCCACACACAAAAAAACCCTGGCCCCTCTCCACTTCTGATGGTCACCTTCCCCTCCAAGGCTGATGATGGATAAATGCCATTGTAATGCTACTTTTTAAAAACAAAACACGCATTCAGGGTGGTTTTTTGTTTCAAACATTATTCTGAGTACTCAACTGAATAACTTAATACAAATTATAAGTTAGTAGGGCAGCATCTCAAGTGCCCCGTAGTACACGGATTACAGAAAAGCATATCTGCTCAATTTAAATGAAAGTTTCTCCATAAAGTCAACTTCCCAGCAGGGCCTAGTGGCGCTCGCCTGTAATCCCGGCACTTAGGGAGGCTGAGACAGGAAGATCGCGAGTTCAAAGCCGCTTCAGCAATGAGGCCGAGGCACTAAGCAACTCAGTGAGACCCTGTCTCTACATAAAACACAAAATAAGGCTGGGGATGTGGCTCAGTGGTCGAGTGCCCCCATCCCTGGTACCAAAAAAAAAGTCAACTTCCTCATAGGCCGTCGCTGGTTGCGCTTCCTTGACTGGGCGGGTCCTGGGTCCTGGGTGGGCTTCGGGAACACACTCCCATCAACAGCACCAGCGTGCCTTGTGCCCACACGGGCCGCACACCCGGGGTCCACTCCACCAGCGCGGGACGCGTGCCTTATTTAGCCACGTTCTAAAAAAGAAAAAGGCGGCATCAGGCTTTCCAAAGAGGGAGCGGCACCTGCGGCAGTTCCCGCCCGCGCCCTGCGCCACCGCGCAAAGCCACCGGCAGGGCGGGCGGCGGGCAGGACCCCGCGGCGGGGCGGCGCCAGCCTATCCCGAGCCACGCGGGCGCGGGCGCGGGCGCGCACATTCCTGCCCCGGCGGCCGGGCCGCGGGCGCTAATTATAGCAACGCAGCTGCGCGGCCGCGGGCGGGCGCAGGCCCCGCTCCGGTTTCCGGGCCGCCGCGCCCGGCCGGGGTCGCGCAGCCCACGTGCGGGGCGCGGGAAAGTTCTGGAACGGAGAAGGGCGGCGCGGCGCGGGCGCAGGGGCCCCGGGCTCCCCGCCTCGCGCTGCCCTCCTCCCCGTCGGTGAGCAGGGCCGGCCCCAGCTCTGAACGACCTGCCAACGTTCAGAAAGAGCAAGAGCCACGTTCGGAGCAATCCGACCGGGCCGCGGTGGCGCTGGTTCCCTGTGCGCAGGTGACACGGAGCGGTGGGCACAGCGGCCCCGGGATGCTGGCCGCACGCCGGGCATCGTGCTGCCCGGAGCACCGGGGGCTCAGGCTGGGCCTAGGTCCGAATCCTGCGGCCCCGCATGCAGCTGTAGGAGGACTCCGTCCTCCTGCGACGATTCTGCCTCAGCGTCGCCTTTCCAGGCCCCCGGAAGGAAACCAGCGTGGGGCTGACTGATGATAGGCGCCCCGAGCTGAGCCAACTGGCCTTCCTACCTGTGGCTTTGACTGCAACCTCCTCGGAGCGGGGCTGGACTCAGCTGTTGAGGGAGGTGCCCGCTGGAAGGTGTAAAATTACAGCGACAACCCGTATGGTGCTTATTAACTTCTCTAATGACCGTGACCCCTGTGAAATTCTGATTTCAGTCTTATATGGGATACAATAAATCTTTATCTTTTATCACCCAGAAGACTAATTGAATTGCTATTTGCAGCAGAAATAACAAAATGGGGGTAACAGGTTTCCGCCTGGGTTAAGGTCCCCACCAGCCTTTTCCTGTTTTGCTGCTCACAGGTAGACTCCAGGCTGGGCGCCCCTGGCAAGCCCAGGCACAAGCGGTGTACAGTGCTGAGTTCTTCCCACCCAGACAACCCCTACTCAGACACATCGGTTTTCTGCACAACTCTTACTACTAGTATGACAGGTATTAAAAAGAATCTGAGGATACCTGAAGGTAAAGCTCAGGACATTGAGGTTCACTTTTAATAAACTCAGCTATGTTCAACTGAGACCCTGAGCTCTGTTGAAATGCTGTTTCTACGTTTTTGTTTGGCCCTGAAGACAGCTGCACACAGTTCAAAATACTGTTTGAACTGTCACAAGATGTTCTCCAAATGGCAGAGAAGGGTGCAATGACCTCAATATTTGTGTGTAAAGTTGTCACATGCATGCCTGCACCACCTAACCTGACTTGCTGTGGCAGGATGCCTGTCCCCTAATGGGCATCTGCAGGTTCACTGATGGTGAAGCAACCGTGGTTAGTGGCAGACCTAGATGATGTAACAGTTCCTTTCCCCCAAAAAGTAAACTATATTTAGAAATATTCAAATGTGACATTACCCTACACAAGGATGTCTTATCTCAGCATCAAGGGCTCCTGCTGAGCTGCTGAAGGCGGCTTTCTAGATGATGCAATCTGACTCAGGCCCATTCAGGGAGAACCAGCGTGTTGGCACTCTCAATTTCACCAGCAAGTCTCCAGATCTTGTCTGAACTACAGGAAAACATCTCCTAGAGGCTGTGTGTGGTTTTCTTGAGATAAAGTTTACTTGCACTGAAGACTTGTTCTGGAGTTGTAAAGGGCCACCTACTTTTTTAATGAAAATCTAAGATCATATTATGGAAGAAACTGCTTATACCTGGTCCAATAATTTTCTTATTGTTCTAATAACAAAATTTTATCAATTGTTTTTCAGATTCAAAATAAAAGAACTGCTTTTAAGATTCAAGGTCTAAATGGTTCTAAACAGTTGTGATTATTTTTTGCCCTAAAACACCCTTTCTGTGGGTTGTATGGATCCTTTTATGTTGCTCAGTGCCACGCAGACACATATTCTGATAAAAAGCAGTGCAAATATAGATTTCATATTCTATAATTCTTTAAAAAATAAAGGAAATCTTGTAAACGCAGCCTTTCAGGTTATGTTGATGAGGGAGAAGGCAGGTGACACACTGATAGCTTAAAGCAGAGCTCACTGTTACAGTCTTTGGTTTTCAGTGCAGGGGATCCAACCCAAAGCCTCATGTACCCCAAACACCCGCTCTCCCTGAGCTATACACCCTGGCTCCATAAGTTAATTTCTTTATGATAAAAAGGTGTAGTGTAGATATCCCTAGTCATGAATTTATCTGAGGATTAGTAGAGAAATCCACAGATGATCCATAAATCCAGGCATTTTCCATCTTCCAGTTCTTAAGTACTTTGCGAATTGTTTGTATATTTCTGTGCCTTTCAAATTCCAGTGAGGGTGATTCAGGCTCTCGAGGGCGGGCAGCACAGGACCTCAACAGTTGCATCAGTTGCATCTGGAAACTCAGCCTACTTTCTCTTCGTTGAAAGCCTGTTGCTGTTGTCATAGGCCTGACCAGTGGCACTCAATGAGTTAATCCTTCCCCCAGGCCCAGAACCTGAGGATGAGGTGGCTAAATATGTATTCCATTCACTGGGGCCTCTGACCTCCAGCAGCCTGAGGAAAGGCGTGTCTTCTCACAGGGTTCCCCTTGAACAAAGGCAGCAAATGAGGGTGACTCAGGACTTCTGGTGGCCTCGGCACAACTGAGTTTTTCTGAATGATTCCACGTACACACTTAGGAATCAGGAAGACAAACATTTTACTCTTCGCTAACCAAATAAAACATCTCTAAATCATATGCAAAACAACTTTGAGTAAGGGACTACTTGAAAGTCTAGAAACTAAAAGGGGCTCTATGCTTTCAACTTCTCCTCCCTTTGGGGAATAAACAAAGACATCTGCCACATCAAGAGTCTGTTTTGTTTTTTTCTTAACTGAATGTAATCATTAAAGTATACCTCTGGGAGGAGCTTGTGAAATTTTAAAACATCACTTCTGCAAGCTACCCTATTTTAAATTTGATGAAAAAGAAAATTTAGCATTTTTAAGTTAGAAAACAAAAACTGATTAACAGTTTAGCCTATTTTAATTACGTGAAAAATTGTCATGTAATCTATAACTTGTTGAGAATAGTTTCCTTAAAACTGCATTAAATGGGCTGAAAATGAAAAAAAGATTAAAATATAGCGATGTACCCCCAACTCGCTGGACGACCCCTAAAAAATGGACCCAACTACACATCCATTGTTGCTATTTGATTTAAAACATGCAGTAAGTCTGTGTATATCCTTCCTTTCATAGAGAAGTCTGCCAAGCCACTGATCAACAGTCAACACTGCAACATCCAGAAAACTTATTATGTGACAGTAGACAGCGGTTATAAAATGTGTCTGTGCTGCCTGTCTCTTATCTCTATTTGTAAGTTCGGATTTCAGGATATCAATAAAACTCGCACGCAGTCGGTTCCACAGCTGTTCAAGTGCAGGCTTGCTTGCTTTTTCTTCCCATCTTTTTTCCCTTTTGTCTTCAATTTATTTCCTCTGCCCCATCAGGACTGTTTTATTCCAAAGCTTTCCAAAGAGCAGCCCCAAGTCTGGACAGTCTTTTCACTATGATCACTCCTGTCTCCCAGTCCACTGCTGGAGAAGGCTGGCCAGGCTGCCCGTTGACAACTACACAAACGCCTTCAGCTGTACTTTGTACAGCTTTTCCCCTGTCCCCTCTCCAGTGGCCCTTTCCCAGTCCCTAGAACCTTTTTTCTACCACCAGTGCCTTTTATCTCCTGTTCACCTGCAGTTCACCAAACCCCACACCCAAACACGCTCGTCCCTCAGTCACATTGCCATTAGCAATTAATGAGAAAGTCATCCTAAGCTCATTTAAAAAATCAAAAAAGGCCTCAGAAAATGTTCAGTGCTCCCAATTTTATTTTTTTATTTAATGCTAAAAGTTAAAGAAAAAAAAAGGTACTGTAAATCTGACAAACGACAGAATGCAGGTGATATTTCCATAGTGTGATTTTAAAATATAATGATATCTGAGATTACACTTACTTCAGTTGACATGAATTGCATCATATATAGAAAAAGTTATCACCTTCAACTTAAAAAAAGTAAAGGTTAAAAGGTGGCACACTTTTAAAATACTTGGTGGCCAAGGAAAAGTATATAGTAAAAGTTGTAAACCACATGTATGTTCTCATAACTTCAAATGTGAGGCCACATGAAAGACAGTACATCTGTTAAATTCTATGAACTGTTAATGAAAAAAAGGTGGGGGGGAAGCTTCTACACCCCATCTCCTAGTATTCTGAGTATTAAAAGCATAGCTGAAATATTAGGATTTGAAATCTGATACTGCCCTTGTACAGTAAGTAGCTTTCTGACATTTCTCTCCAGCTGTGGAGAATCTCTGCACTGTCATCAGGTACAACAAAAGATCAAACCCATGTCCCAGTGTTCACTTTTAACTTGGGAATGCTAGAAAAAGAACCCAGATCAGCATTGCAGCTGCAAGCCTCCTCAAAGGCCTCCGAGGAGAGGAGCCAGGCTCGGGCAGAGACTGTGTTTTTAATAGTAGGAAGCTCTGAAGCCCTTTTAAGCCGGCCAGTCTCCACCCTTCACCACCAGCCCAGGCAGCCTTTTCCACAGCTGGAGAGACTTCTGCACCACAGCAGGATGGTTCTTCATTAATCTCGTTGGAGAGCTTATCTGCATTAACGTTGCAAAACACACAGATAGCTACCACAAATTAGGTCAAATGACTGATCAAGTTGTAACATCTATGAGGTCAAAATCCAGTTTGTAATAAAGTGCCTAGAAACACATTTATACAACAGACCATAGTAGCTGAATTCTTCACAAATATCTTTATGGGCATGTAAAACTGACTTTTTTGCATGTGTACATTCACGTAAGAGACCACTCTGATCTGAGTCATGTATACACCAAAAAAAAAAAAAAAAAAGTTTAAGGACAAGCTGGTTAATCGTGCAAGTCTGTATCATAACAATGACTGTGACATGGGTTCACACAGCACTAGCAATGGGTGCACTCACCAAAATCACCATGAAAAAATCCTGTATTTGGTGCAGTATCTGATTTTCAAGTGTTAGTAACTTGACCACTAAAACATGTTGAGCCATTTCAAAAACAGACCAACACAACTAAAAAAAAAAAATCCAAAGTTGGTAGTTATCTATATTTTCAAATTAAAACAGAAGCGAGGCTGTGAACAAGACACACGAGTTGCAGTCGGCCTAGAAGCCACGATTCAGCCCAATCATAAGGCCAAGTTACAAACACCTGAACGTAAGGATGGAAAGGTGTTCCTGTTGATATTAAATCACAACAGCACAAAAGAGAAACCAGTATGCTGTGAGACAACTATTTCTAATAACTGATGATTTATTGGTTTAAAAAAATCATTTTACTGATGCAAAATAGTGATCAAAAGAAATTAGCTTACAAAAGGCTTCTAAAAATAGTTTGAGAGGTGGGGCCTGCCTATTATGTAAAACCCTCAATTTCTTCAATTTTCACTAGTTTATCATTTTTTTCCAGAACAGTATTATTCACTCGGTATTTCAACACATGTAAGAAGGAAATTACAGGTTTCCTCCACCCACATTCGGGCTGTCACTGATATGCCCACAGGCGGTCCTGGCAGACCGGGGCTTCTGTCCTTGTACCACACACTGTATTCAGCACTCACTAGAAAGTGAGACAGCATCCAGCATCCACCCCGACAGTACTACAGGTAAATGATAAAAAACAAAACAAAACACAAAACCAACAAAACCAATCCCACAATCTCTAAGTTCTCCTGGACTGCAACTTCTCCGGCAACTCTTGCAGAGGAAACCACCATAGCAATGACAAACAGCTCTCGGGCAGGCGTTGAACAGCTGAAGTGGCGCTGCAGAGCCAGGCTGCTCAAAGACGGCAGTGCCATCTTGCACACGCCACCACCCACCACGCCGCTCCATCACTGGAGCTGCATCTTATGTAACCAACTAGCATGCAGCACTGTACTCCTACAACTGATCACGTGAGCAGTGAACAGCGGTCAACTTTGCCTTAAGAAAAATAACTACCCCCCCCCAAAAAACCCCACAATGCTGAGAATCTCTCAGCAGCACCTCTCAGACAGGCAACGTCCCAAGAACTGAACTTTACGAAGAAAACAGAGATCCAAGACCTATCTTCCTACTCCTCTGAGAGGACATGTTTTGGGGTAAACGTGGGGTATTTCCCAGTGGCATGGCCCTTCCACAACAGTGCCCCTTTCACTCATTTCCTTTCCTTCTCCACCAAGTGGCCTCCAGCCTGAGAAAGGGGCCAGCAATAAGGAATCACAGACAGTAAGGCAATCTTACAATGTCAGAAAATGTATTTGGCTTTTTTTTTCTTTTTAAAATAAGTGCATACAAATACAGCTAGAAGCATTTCTGATTTGCCAAGTGCTCTAAAAAAGCAGCCAAGTCACAGCCTACGAGGACCGGTAACTGTCACCAGGATAATAAAGCACAAAGATATGCTAATAACGTTAACAAAAGAAGAAAATGCCTTTATAAGTACATACCTTTTGTCGTCAAAAAAATATAGAAACACAATGTATTCAAAAAAAATCAAAATTATACAGCCATGTGTATGAAGTCTACATTTCCCTTGTCTTGGATATATATATATGGAGATATATATACAATTCAAGCAGTTTTAGTTAAGGGTAACCACTGGGTTTTTCTGAAACTGGAAAGTCACGAGTCTCTCTCCTTTTTCACTTTCACATCTCCAGCAAGGATGGTTGCAATTTCCCCCTGCATAAAGGCCCAGGGGACATTGGAGCCCACCAGGGGGCATTTCTCCCCGCTGGGACAATAGACCTCTCCACTAGCTCCCTGCTGTTTGATGCTTTGTCTGGAGCAAGGGAAGCAGAACTTGTGGGAAGGGACTGAAGGGCACTGCACAAAGTGGGTGTCCTCCAGCCGCTCGTGGCAGAGGGTGCAGCACAGGGGGGCACTGGCTGCCAGAGAGGAGTCCGGGAGGCTGGCAGGGTGCACAGGCTCCAGTCCTCCTGTGCCGCCTGCCCCTTGGCCTCCCACCTCTCGGGGGCCAAGCCTTCTTTGGTTCATAGAGGACGGGGAGGGTGGACTGCTGCTATTCCTCCTGGTGGTGGAGTGGACCTGGTTGGCATCTTTCGAGGCATGACTGCCCCCTGCATTGTCTGCTACTAAGATCAGGGCTGCCATGGGGGACTGGCCGTTCTGGGCCGCTTCAGGCGGTGTGGTCCGGTTGGAATGAGGTGAGGCAGTGGGTGGTGGCGGAGACACAAAAGAGGATGTAGGGGTCATGGGGATCTTGAGCCCTTCTGTGGAAGTGGACAGCCATGGCTGGGCCTCTCCATTGATCTTAGGGGGCCCACCTTCACCTTCTGGTTCTGGAGAAGGTTTTCTTTTCCTTGCCGTTCTTGCAACTGGAAAAACAAAGAATTGGAAGGAAAAAAGGAGGATAAGTGAAGGGGCACTGAAAGGGACCTTTCTTTGCTAAAGTGAAACAAAACCTGTTGCAGAATTCCTACTCTGCAAAAGCACACTTTAGTCACACAAGTTTTGCATGCAGCTCCAAACACACTTAGGGGGCTCTGAGGCAGCACACCAACCTAAAAGGAAACTGAGGCTCGGAGAATGGCCTGTTCTCACACATGCATGCCTGTGCCCTGGCCCGAGCTGTGCTTGTGACTGCTAACGTCCCGACAGGTTAAAAGGTGACTGGTGCCCTCATGCTCCCATCCAAGAATGTGCTGGGAAAGGAAAACCCCGAGTCCGTGCCTATCAATCAGCCCGGTCTGACTCATCCCTGTTATGCTGCTTCAGCACATGAACACGTTGCCACTAAGCACTGGTTCCGCCTCGGGCAGATCAGGAAGTCGGGTGTTTGTTGTTTCTGGGCTGGGGCAGAAGGGTGCACCGAAACAACCTCCCCCTCTAAGCTCTGCGCCCCTCGACCCCCTCGCTCCACAGCCGCCCCTACCTGCTTTAGACCCGTTGGCCCCGTTGGCCTCGAAACCCAACAACCTGCCTGCAGTCAGGGCCGGCTCCTTCTTGAACTTGCTCTCGAAGGGCCCCGAGTGGCTGTGCTGGTGCAGCGCCAGCAGCGTGTCGCGCACGGTCTTGGGCCTGTTGACCCAGTCCTGCTCTCCGGGCCCGCGGCCTTTGCCCGCGCCCTCGGCGCCCAGCTCGGCGCCCGCCGTGCTCGACAGGCTGTCGGCCGGGCCACGGTGCGCGGGCGGCGGCGGCGGCTTCTCCTTGGCTGCCGCCTCGCGGGGCTCGTGCTCCGCGACCGCACTGCTC
This sequence comes from Geosciurus inauris, assembly GCA_004024805.1. Taxonomy (NCBI): domain Eukaryota; kingdom Metazoa; phylum Chordata; class Mammalia; order Rodentia; family Sciuridae; genus Geosciurus; species Geosciurus inauris. Next base: position 114,806 of record PVHX01004057.1, read on the forward strand.
GACACAGACGCCGGCCGCTTGTGGGCGCCCAGCTCGGCGGGCTGCGCCGAGCCCAGGCCCGCGGCCGCGGCCCCGGACACTGCGGCCAGGGAGGCGGCGGCCCGGCCGCTGAGGCCCAGCGCGGCGGGCAGCGGCGCCGCGGAGCCGTTCATGAGCGGCACCAGGGTGGGCGGCACGGCATGGCCACGCCGCGGGTTGGGGCTCTGGCGGTTCAGCTCCGGCGGCTCCTCCAGCTTGGAGAAGCCGTTGGGCACCAGGATGCCGTTCACGGGCGGAGGCTGCGGCGTCGGCGGCTGGGCCAGGCCGGCGGCCGCGCGGCTGCCGAAGTCGGAGCCCAGGCGCGGGGCGCGCTCGGCCGCAGCGGCCAGTGGGTAGCGCTCCAAGGCCTGCGGCGCGCGGGGGGCCGCCTCGGGGCCGGCGTGGCCGAGCTGCTGCTGCTGCTGCAGGAGGAGGTCCTTGGCCGACAGCGGCGGCGGCTTGGCGGCCGAGGGTGCCGTGGCGCCAGGCGGGGAGCGGCCCTCCGAGAAGCAGCCGTGCGCCCGCTTGAGCTGCCGCGCCGTCTCGATGACGAACTCGACGCGGTCGGCGCCCTCGTAGTTCACGCAGCCGCGGCACACGGGCTCGGTGAAGTCCCAGATCATGGCCCAGGGCATGCGGGGCAGGTCACACAGGTAGCACGACTGCCGCCGGGACGCGGCCGCCACCGCCACCGCCGCGGCCATGTCCGCGGAGCCCGCGGCGCCGGAGGCGCAGGAGGAGGAGGGAGCGCCGCCGCCCCCCGCAGGCAGCCCGCGCGCCCGCCGCGCCCCCCAACCCCGCGTCTCTCCGACCAGCGGCGGCGGCGGCCGCAGAGGCGGCGGCGGCGGCGGCAGAGCCCGCGAAGGCGCGGCGCCCGCGCGGCGCCCCCGGTGCACGAGGGGCGGCGGGCGCGCGGCGAGGCGCGGCGGGCGCGGCAGCAGGTCCCCGCGGGCGGCGGGGCGGCGCGGCGGCGGCGGCGGCGGCTCGGCCGGGGCCGCGGCGGGCCTCCAGACCGGGGCGAACACGGGGCGAGCGGGCGCGGGCGAGAGCAGCAGGTCGCGGCGGCCGGCGGGGGGCGGGGAGGCCGGGGGGCGGGGGCCGGGGGCGGCCGCCGGGGCAGGCTTAGCCCGAGCGGCGGGGCATGCCGCGCGGGGCCGCGTGGAGCTCGGGCGCGGCGCGCGCCGCGGGCCGCTCCGCCGCTCTGTCCCAGCTCCTGGCGTCGCCGCTCTCCAGCGCCCAGCCCGCTGAGCTCCGCCGCCGCTGCTGCTGCTGCCGCCGCGGCCGCTCCACTTCTACAGACTTGATTCTTCGACAGCCTCGCACGGCGCCTGCGCGGCCCCCTCCCCTCGCGCGCGCCCGCGCGCGCCCGCCCTCTGCCACCTCCCCTCCCCCGCGCGGGCCCGGAGCGCGGCCGGGACGCGGGCCACCCGCCCCGGGGCGGCCCTGGAGCGCGTGTGCCTGTTCGCTAGTCCTGCGCTCGCCCTGCTCGGCTCTGCCAGCCGACCACTCAGGCGGGAGGTCCCCCCTCGTGTCCTTTGGGCTAAATCGTGCTCAAACTGCGTTTACACACAAGTCCACTTTGTCTCGTGCTTTCTGATGGTCTCCTGAGACGGGGTTTGGGGTCCTGCCGGGGCTTTCCTGGGACTCCTAACAGGCCGAACACGGCGGGTCGTGCGCGCGCACTCGACCGTACTTTGCAGTGTACTTGTCTAAGGAGGAACACGAGGCCGCGGCCCCTTTAAGTTTCACAAACTGGGGTGGGCGCGACGCCGCTGGGCCCAGCCCCACGCGCGCACGAGGAGGGCTCGCGAGCACAGCGGCCCACCGCCCGCTCCCTCAGTCGGGCCTTCGGCGCCGCCCCGCCGCCTTATGTAGGTCCGTGCGGCGGGCGCGTGACGTGGACGCGAGCGGCCGCCACTGCGCACGCTCCGCGCGGACGTGCCCGGCGCCGCGGGCCTGGGGCCGCGCCGAGCGAGTGCACATTCCAGGGATCCGGGCTCTGCGGCGTCATGGCGCAGGCCCCGCCCCCGGCTCCGGCCCGCAGGCCCCGCCCCAGGCCGAACTGGGATTGGCGAGGCGGGAGGCGCCGGCGCGCCGCGGCACTGGCGGCCTCCAGTGTCCCGCGCGCGGTAGGCCGACCTGCTGGCCGGCTTGGCACTCCGCCGCCCCTGCCTGACCTAGCCGCATGGGCGCAGGCCCGCCTGCCAGCCCCTGTTCCCTTCCGCGGTGGGTAGCGCAGGCCCTGCCCAGACTGGACTGAATATCGAGTTTCCCACTTTTGTCGGGAGGAGGAGCTGGTGTGTGCTCTGGTCGGTCGCCTGGGGCTGGTCGCTTTCGGTTGGACTGACACACTTCCGCTCCGAAGGGCGGCTCTGGAGCTGCTATTGTTGGGAGCACAGCCCCACTTCTCTCCCTGAGACTGGAATGAGCTGGTTAAGTGTGGGAAGAACAGGGTACTAATTATATTATCTTTCCTACAACTGGATTGGTAGGTGGAGAGGGAGAAAAAAATCCTGCTGACGTTTCTCGCCAGTTGCTGCTATTGAAAATGCCAGGTTGCTTCAAAGGATTAACCACAAGAGGAAACACGCCTGTAGAAAAACAGTGGAGGGAGCTGCTTAGAGCACATGAAAGAACCTGTTCGAAATGGCACAGAAAACATAAGGCCAGATCCAAATGTGTTCACAGGCTAACCTTGAATGTCTTCCCTTGGGGGTTTCCAGATAAGGTATTCCTGTGTCAAGGGCTCCCCATCTGTCCCTCGCCTTGCAATCCTGCCTCACCCTGAGCCAGGAGAACGGGGCCTACGGGGATCTCTCCCAGAAGCAGCTGGTGCCAGCAGGTTTGGGCACTCCTGGCACCTCCCTCAGGACCTGTCCTTCTGGACACTTTCAGCTGAGACCCCGCAGCAGCTCATTCCAGCACGTGGCTTCACCCATGGGGACAGCAAAGGAGAAGAATCGCCCACACTTTTTGCCCCCAAGAGATTGCCCCACAAAGCAGGGACTGAAACATTCAAAGAAAACACAACTCAACCATTAAAGCTATGACCTAATTATACTCACTCACCTGGGAGCGGGAACTGAACACCCTCGAGGGAGAGCCTGCCATTCCATCCAAAATAGAAACACTGAGATACACTGTCTGCCTTGAGAGATACTTGGTAAGGATCTTTGTAGAACAGAGCTTCTCTTCTACCAGAGAAGAGCATTTCCTTTTTATTGTACGCTGCCAGCTTAATGTTGAAACTGAGCTGTTGGAACTTCCCTCAAGAAATAAATGTCTGTTGGAAAATGGGAAGGCTGTTTTGCTTCTGGACTGGCCTGCTATAAAAGGATCCCGGGGCCCAAGGGGTTAAAGCAGGCCTTGGATTCGGGGCAGCAATTCCTTATATTGTATCAAAAGTCTTCAGTGCTGCTTGGCCTTTCATGTAGCTCTGCAGCAGCTTTATCGATGTATGCTAAGTAAACATAGCTTTGTTTTTGTCTTCCACCCACCTCCCTCGGCACAGCCTGGAGTTGGACGGCATCCAAAGCGGCTGCTGCAGCAGTTACAGCCACCTCCTCCACACGGGAGCAGGGTTTCTAGGGTGAGGCAATGCGTCTGCAATTCGCAGAGACAAGGCAGGAATTGTAATTGTAGTTCATCATGTGATGACTTATGAAAGAGGAAGTTGGTATGTTTTAGTCACGTAGACTCTGCCCTCTTGCTCAAGGCTTCTGGTCCTCTCAGAGACTCATGATCCTCTTTGCCCCTCACAGTCAAGGTTACTGGTTGGCTGCAGCGTGCCCCTACACAGTCCTAAGTGGCCAGGCAGGCACATGCCACGCCAGGGTGGTGAAGCAGTGGGCTGAGGTTGGCTTTTACCCAGAACACTGAGACACTGCGATTTGTCTTAAGAGCTAATGGAAATATTCCCTGGGGAGCCCTCCTGCCGAGACTAGATGAAGCAATAGTCTTTCCCAGCTGTAATTTCTAAGACTTTTTAAAAATAAAAATCACAGTTAAGGAGTAAAAGGAAAGCCATTCAATGTGACACTTTCAAAAAGTGGGAGTCAAGGCGGTGGCTGGGAAGGTTAGCCCAAAGAATCAGGCCTAGGGGATGCTCTGTGGCAGAGCAGAGCTAGCCTCCACACAGAGGGCTACCTGGGCTTCCACTGTGAGCATGAACATCTGAAATCTGAGTCTGTCCCTGGGGGCTCACTCCAGTCAAGGTGCCCTTGTTCACACAGGGAAGCCCGTACCAACAGTCCATGGGGCAGGGCACAGAAATGGTTCCTAGCAAGGAGCCTAGTGGAACTCTGCCTCCAGGACATGCAGCTGCAGGAGCTGGGCAGGCTCATGCCCCAGCAGCCTATGGGTGTGTCCAGGGATGGCATTCCTAGGGATTGCCAAGTTCATGAGCTCCACCCTCTATCCAGATGTGGAGTCACAGCCTGCCTTCCTTCTTTAGGGTGCAGCTTCTTTAAATAGCCACAATGTTGCAACTAGAATACAGCTTCTTCAACTCTGACCTTGGCATATTTGAAGGAGAAAAAGAAATGCAGCCACACATCATTTGGATTTCTGTGGACGTCATTGCAGACTCCTTGTGCTTGAGCAGAAGTACTGTAAGACTAAAAGAGCATGTGTGATCTTCAGGGTGTTTCCACTTTTTAAAAAGTTCTAAGTACATATTTGAACACATTTGTTTATATGAATACATCTACACAACCTGGGAGTGCCATTACATAAATGAACCTTCTGTTATTGGTGTGAGAGCCTTTCTTCTAAGTAATGGCATTTTATGGGACAATGTCAGGTTTTCAAATTGCAAATATTTTTCTTAAAGTACTTTCTCTGCTTGACATCTTTCTGAAACCTACCTCCCTGTGCACAGAGGATATTCGGACATTAAAGAGGCTTTTGCAGGGAGAGGGTCCAAGAATCAGGCCTTACTTAGGCATGCACATATATGTAGAAGCTGCTGCCACCAGCCTGTGTGTCCACATTCATACAGGTCCTCATCTAAAGCAAAATCTGGGGTCTTGATGTAGGTTAACTACTGGCTGTGTTGGAATTGAAAGAGCTAAGGGAAAAGCAGACAAAACAGACAAAGGAGAGATTGAGGTCACACACTTGCTCAGTCTGCAAGGAAATTTACAGGAGACCTGGAGGAGAGTCAACAGCCATTTGGTGCCAGAACCCTCCTATTGGCTTTTTGGAAAGGGCAGGATGGAATGCACTTTTCTGGAATAATATCTGGCTGTGGATTTCACTTCTTAAAGACACTCACTAGAATCCTTTAAAAGATATAAGTGCGAAATTGCTGACAAAATGGTGACTTAGCTTCACAGGTAATATTTGAAAACATCAAAATGGTAAATTTTCTCTCATCTTTCCTACTTAAAAATGTGAATTTCCTATGTACATATTCCATAGTAAGGAAACTAAAATTGTCAAATGATGTAATAATTCTGGAAGGCTACAGAATAACATGATAGTGTGGTATTTATTATATCTTTCATATGGACATTTAAAATTAATATGTCAAGCATACATTTTAGTACCTTGTCATCCTCCTCAGAAACTAAAAACCTGAGGTATTAAAAGGTTAAGTGGCCAGGTACAGTGGTGCACGCCTATAATCCCAGTGTCTCTGGAGGCTGAGGCAGGAGGATCGCAAGTTCAAAACCAGCCTCAGCAATTTAGCAAGGCCCTAAGCAACTCAGTGAGACCCTGTATCTAGATAAAATATTTTAAAAGGGCTGGGGATGTGTCTCAGTGGTTAAGCACCCCTGGGTTTAATCCCTGATACCCTGCCCCAAAAATTAAGTGACTAGCCATAACATGTAAGATGACTGAAGTCCAGGATTGGGTCCTGTTATCTAATGATGTAGCCTAGAAATTCTGTTTGCATTTTGCAGTTCAGAGTCCCTGCAAAAGAGTGCTAACATTTGTCAGTATTGACTAAGGGTGCTAAGATTTGCTTATCTACTTCTATTTATTTATAGTTCATAGGACCTCAAACCAAAGAAAAGTAAGCAGTCACAACAGACAGAAGAAGGGGAGAGTGAGGGGCAGTTGGCACAACTCCCTGTCTAGTGTGGGACTCTGAAATGACTAGCCAGGAGCTGGTCTTTATAAGCCTTAGATAAAAAGTGCTGTTGGTGTAGGATAAGGGTTCTGAGAGTCAGCTGGATGGTCAAATGGTATTGACACTCACCAAATTGGAACACAGCACCCCAACTCTTTGTGGCCTATTTTTTAAAAAAACAGGGGAAAACTCATAAAATCATTTCGTTCTTATTGTAGGACTCCATGCCTGACTCCTTGGCACTCAGACAAAGAAACACAGTGGACTTCAGGGTCCTGCAAAGAAGAAAGCGTGAAACCACCCATTGCATGGAATTTCACGGTAATAAAGGGCCGGGGACACAAAATGGTCATAACTTATACAAATAAGCTTTCGTTGTTACTGTTTGTATTTCTTGTGAAATGAAAGTTAGCCAATATGATCTAGACTGACTTTTTCTTGACAAGATAAAAATATATTCTGCAGAACAATGTGGCTGTTCAGTGGGATATTTGGCCTCCTTGGATGGGGTTTCAATAATCTTCCTCTAATGTACTTAGCAAAAATAAGTAGAGATGTTATTTAAAACAATTATTTTGTGCATATAGTACATATTCCAATGGCATCCTTTTGTGTCAAAAATCTAAACATTTAACAGTAAAATTATTTCAATAATTTTGGGGGTGGGGTGGGCAGTGGTTCATTTTATGGATAAAGGAGACACAGCTCTGAAGAAAGGAGAGTTGAAAGATGAATTATAGGCTGTAAGTCATTAATTGGGATGAATTTCTGTATGCATTGGCACAGCCTTTCCAGTGCCCACAGGCTGATAACCTCTTTGTCAGGGGACATAGAAACCATTGGGAGAATGAAGATTCACACCCAGAACCAAAGTTCAGATGGGGAGGAAAAAATGTGCATGGGACTCGAGAGGCTGGATCTGAGCCCTAGCAAGAGACCACGGCCTATGGGTAGGAAAAAGGGGTTCCCTCAAGTGACTGCCTGAAGGTAGTCTGTTTACTAAAAAGCCGTCACAGCTAAAATGCAAATGGAAATGAACTTTGATGGACTTTCTGGCAAGCCTCCCAGCCCTTCAAGCAAATTCCTGTGCGAGGAAGTTGGTTCTAAAACATGCCTGGGAACTACACACACGTGAACTTCCTGGGGCCCGTTATTCTCGTATTTCACAGGGAGCGAGGTTTGAAGCACTTGCCCGACTGCTTTTATTCTATCTACCTCTCTATCTGTCTGTCTCTGCTTTGCCAGACCAATTCATCATTCTCCTCGAGGACTAGGAACATCAGTGTCCACTCCCTTTAGGGAGTTAGCACCAAGAGACACCAACACAATGAGGAATTTGCCTGTAAACCAAGAAACTGTGCCCATGGACCAGTTAGAATTCAGGTCTTCAGAACTGCAGTTCTTTCTTCAGCCCACTGGTGGGCTGCCTCCTGTTTACACTTCCTTTGCAGGTTCCCTTTTGCATACTTGTAAATACCTTCACAGGAGCTGGCAGAGGGACTGAGGTTCTTTCTCCTCATACTCCCGGCTTGTGAACTGAGACAGGTCACTTGCACACTCTGGGCCACTGTTTTTCTTGAGTGGAGAAGGAGTAACAGCCTTGATGTCATTTCTGTTCTGGCCCTTCACATGTGTGAACCCAGGGGACTCTGACAACCCCAAGCCCAACATGCTCTGACTCACACAGGATCACAAAGCCACGTGGGACCAGCAGTTGCCTGCCTGTTAATTCGGGAGCATTGTGCCATCCAGAAAAAAAGTTGTGAGGCTGAGCAGCTCCCAGATGTTGCCATGATATGGGAGCATCACATCTGCTTGGTTTGGGCTCAGATCCAGGTCAGGAGTGTCTGGCCCACGGTCCACACTTAGCTTAATTAGCCAGGGTAAAACATCGGGATCAGCACCAGGACACCCAGCTATTTTTCCCGAGGCTATGGAAAATGTGTGCACCTTTCTTGCCCTAAAAGATTACGTTATTTTACATATATGAGTATATATATTTGTGTGTGTGTTTGTGTGTATGTGAGAGGGGGGCCAAGGACTTACACACGTACACACACATACACAGTGGGCACAGATATCATGGCACCCGCAGGCCTTTCTGCTAAGAGGCTCTCAATTGAACAAACAAAAGCCAGTTCTATACAGTGACAGGCATTTGGCTGACTAGGTCAGCAGGATGTGGAAACTTGTTTTAGGTTCTTTTTTTTTTTTTTTGGTCTTTTTTTGTCTTCTCACCCAGGATTTTACTGCCTGGTGGCTGTGTGGCCTCTTTACTGGCTGTACACTGAGTTCATAAAGGATATTATGAGGGTAAATTCAAGGAATTCAGATGTTTTGAAATTTGTTGTGACTGCTAGCTATGATGAAATGTTACAATCATAACCTTCTACATGACTTTCCTTTGTTTGGGTATGATTATGGGAAAACTTAAATTTTCTTAAATTCTATGTTTTTCAAGACCCAGGAGTGCTGCACTTCTGTGTAGAATGTGTTTCCTTTCAACTATCCTTCAAAAATCAGAACGAGTCATCTAGGCCACTTCTCATATAAAGATTACTCAAGATATTTCAACAGGAGTGTTCCCAGTCCAGCTTCCAGATTCCTTGAATTCAGCGTGTGGAGAAGGATAAGCGCCAGAGGTGTAGCTGTAACAGGAGACATTCTTCTAAAAGCCTGAGATACTGAAGCCCTCTCAGACTGAAAACATGTCAGGACATGCCTTTGGGGATGCAGTCAGTGGTTTAGGCTCAGCTCTGCATTCCGTACTTCTGAAGTTGTTCCCTGCTGGCAGGCGACCTCTTGATTATTTTCATGTGGTGGTGCTCAGGCCAACCTTTCCAGTTCCAAATGATAAAAGCCCCCTCTGTGAAGTGTCCATGATTTAGCATAAAGTTGGAGAGCATGTGGGTGCCGGGCTTATGGCAATTCTGTGTCACAACTGATAGCAAGACGGGGCTTGGAAAGCACTAGGGTCCTAGGCTTGGAAAGCACTAGGGTCCTGCCTCTTTGTGTGTCACCACTGGGGAAATGTCTCACCGTTCAGGAGTTGTCTTTCCAAGGAGAATTAAACTGCGTGCTCATTCACCTCGGCTGCTTTGTGGGTGCGGGCTGGCCGTGGACTAAGGGATAAATATGTGAATGAACAGGTGAATGGAGTCGCCTCCTCCTGATTCAGAAAGATGCGCAGAGGGAGCCATTTCTCCCACTCCAGAGCCCCTCTGTGGGGAAAGTCCCGACGCACTGAGTGTGCTGAACGGCCTGCGCCTGCTTACTGTAAGCGTCAGTGCTCTGTGCACCCCCCCACCCAGAGCCCATTTCACAGGCACCACTATCTGTGAGACTCAAACGCAGTGAACTCAAACCCCCATCTTCATTTGCCTTGTTATAGACCCACGTTGGTAGATGCTTTCATATTTCATGTGGACCAGTAGGATTCTTGTGGCCCCGAACAGAGGCTTGATTTGGAGTGATGAGTTAAAAAAAATAAAATAAAAAGGCTCACTTACTTTGTGAGAATGACTTTCTAACCTTCTGTTGTAGTGGGAAATGTCCTAGAGAATGTGCACAATGTGAACCGAGGCTGGGAGAAGACAAACAGGACGGGGAAACAGAGACAGGGTTCTTTTACAGCATTTCATTTTGCATACCAAGAATACAACTTGTAAATCTTTCTTAGGCTTTTATTATGGTACATAAATTATGACATTTTAGTTGAAGCCAATAAAGCCGCGCACAGCAGAAAGTCATTGCCTTCTCAAAGCTTCCCATAGGTAGTGTAATTTCAATAATTCCATGGTGGAGTTTCAACACCTCTGATTGAGTACTTTTGTCTACAAAGTAAGAACAGTAATCCTCATGTAAAAAGGTAGTACGCTACCCTGGAGGGCAGACAGTGTGATTAAATGCACAGGTGAAGCCCAAGGTCATAAGGAAGTAACAATCAGCTAGAAATACAATCTGTCACGGTCATTTACGGGGTAACCCACCTATATGAACCATTTGTATTACTGTGAATGTTGGAGGTTTGTAGTCAGGCTTCAGAACAGTTGTACAATTGCTTAGAAATCTTGTAATTATTTCCTTGTTTAATCATTTAGTGACACTAACAAGCCAAAAAGAAAGTGAAAATCAGTGTGCTTTCCTCACAACATTGTGTTCTGTGAGCCTACTTTGAAAAACACTTTATCAGTTTAGATAGTACAGTTTCATAGAGCTCCCTGAATATAACTGGTCTCTCCAAACTGGTGCCATCAAAAGTTTAAATTTTATTCCGGTAGTTTGAATGATGTTAGGATTGCTTCACATCATTGTAGACATCATTTTTGCCTCCCAAGATTTAGTCACGTGCAGGTGTTGAGGAAAGCACAAGCTTACATAGCAACAAACAGAAGCTTGAATGGGGTGACAGTTGGAGAGCATGGTGGGGAGGAGGGCAGTGAGTTGAGGGGGGACCATAGGACCCGTGAGTAATGGGTGGTGCCATTAGAATCTAAAGTGGGCTCGATTTCTCTTGCAAATCCACATGGACATATCCATGAGCTGGGAGCTTTAAATACAGTGACCAGGTCCCCATGAGGTTTCCAAGGACAGTTTGCCATAGAATATGTCTTCAGCTTCCTTTTCAGTTAGGGCTTTTGAAGATGAGGCACTGAATTCTAATTTCACCCAAAGGAGTGAGGGTGGGGACCCAAAGGGCAGCAACTGAATCTGAATCCAAAGATCAGATGCTTTGTTGGGTTTGGAAGAGAGAGCCTCAGCTCATAGGCAAGGACTATGATAGACATCCAGAGCAGGACTCCAGCTACCGCTTCCACCAGTGTGAAAACCAGCCTCTGGAAAGCTGAAGTAGGTCCAGAGCCCAAGGGACAAAGATGAGCCATGAAATGCCCCCTTCAGAGATGGCTGGCTGATCAGAGTAAGCAAGCGAGTGAGTGCAGTCTTCAGACAAAAGCTGTTACCAATTTTCCTTGCTGTTGGATTTGGTGAGGAATTTCAAATCACAGAAAATGCATGCTAGTGAGAACTTTCCCTTGTACAGTTTCACATACTAGAACGTGTGACTTTCCATTCCTCTAAACCTCAGTTGTGTGAGGACAGCGCAGCATCTCAAGGCACAGACCCACGGTCTGAGATCTGCATTTACAAGCTTCGGTAGCTTGATTTCCCATGTGCCCAGCACTCCTGCAGAAATTTCCAACAGCACTTGGAGGAGCTGATGAGATACTCCTGGGCTGAATGAGTGAGGACTTTCTGGAGAACAGAATACTGGTGGAGGTGCAGCTGGAAAAGCATACGTCAGCAGAGGCGGAAAGAACTCTTTATGACGAGGGGCTTTAACATAAGCCTGAAGGCTGGAGGTGCTCTGCAACCTAAGATCACACTGTGCGTGATGGATGTCCCTGCTTCCAGGACTGCCTCTGGTTTCCCTGGACCGCAGCCGGCACCGCATCCTTAGGCACCTGAGGGCAGGGTGGGTACAGAACAGCATCACAGCGCATCCTATCTCCAAGGCCAGGATCCCAAGGCCGCTGCCCCTCCCCTACTCTGGGGTGGGGGGTGAGAGTAGATTATTCTTGGAACTCGGAGATGGCAGTTTACTGTGATGTCCTGAAAGAAGACAAAGTTTGCAAATCACTGTAGACAGTTTGTTTTACAATAGATATGTCTGTCGGGCAGGGAAATGAATATGGTAAGCTCCTCTCTTAACCACATATAAGCTCAGATGGCATTTTTGAGCTAGACGATGACAGGAACTGAGCTCAGGGACTAAAGGCAGGCTGTCTGAGTTTCAGGCACAGGCACCATCAGGAGGTAACATCTACAGAAAAACGTACAGCCTGGAGCTTCACATCAGTCCCTCCCTGCCAGTGTCATTTCCAAAGTCGTGGAAGGGAATGTTTGAATTTTCCATGTTAATTCTCTTCTGAAATCGCTCTTATTGCTAATGAGCATTTGTATCTGTTACGGAGAACGGTACAATCAGCTTGAAGGATGTTCTGGGTGGAAGGCTATATCCCTTGGAAAAGAGACAGCTTAGGAGGTGATTATTCAGAGTTTCACAAGGACACTTTATAAAGTCTGTAATTTACCACGGGATAAACAAAAAGTCAGCTCCTCTGGAATACCTGATAGTGTTCGGTCTTAGGAATGTAGTCAATGTAGCTTGTTGCACAGCTTGTTGGGGGGCAGGTGTGCTACCTTCCTGCTCAGCGGTGGCATCTGTGACGCAGCCGACGATGCACTGTTTTTCTTCAATGAACAACACTGTCTGCTCTTCAACCTCTTTGATGGGTATTTCACCCCCGTTTTCCTTAAGCTGTGGCGATAGTAGAAGCAGCAATTACTGTAGGCTGAAAACACAGGGCCTCCCGATCATCATGACAATTATCCTTGGGTTTTCTCTTTGTCTGTGTACACACATTTCCAAGGCACACATTTTCATTACCACACAGAGAAAGGCCGGTAGGTCAATTGCACACACTCCGTGCAATGTAACACCACCAACTTTTGATTAAAGAAGCAGCAGCAGCAGCTCAGGACGTGCTAAATGCCTGCAGGATTTTTTCTCATAGGTGTCCCCACCTCCCACCCTCAGGTATTTTCAGGCTGGGCTGGAATAGGCATTTCTAAGACTGACCAATTCAGGGCCAGACTGCGGCATCAATGGGAACAGCCCTCCACCTACCACTCCATGGAAGTAGTTGTCCCTGGCGCTGCCAGGACCCACTGGATCACCCCAGCAAACTCATGGCTAATCTCTGCAGTTGCTGGCACTTTGATATCCTCCTGGGCTGCTGCTTCTCACCAACTCTTAAAGAAGTACCTGTGCCTACCGAGCTGCTTCCCCAGCGCATTCACTTTAAGTGCTTGCTCTGTGCCAAATCCCCCCAAGGCTCCTACTCCAGACTGAAAAGTTTTAGCATGCCTGGTCTTCTATCCACAGCCCCATGTCCATGGCTTCCGAGTCTGTGTGCCACCACCTCTAGCACAAATACACTTTTGATTGCTTTTTATGTACTTCTGATAGTTTGTTAGTGCTTTGTGCTCTATGTTTTGTTATCAGTATTTTCTTAACACAAATGGATGATTTAAACATTTTGTTTTGATAAAAATGTAGATGCACATGCAGCTGCAAGAAATAACTGAGATTCCGTGCACCTGTCACCCAGTTTCCCCAGTCCCAACAACTGACCACACCACTGTACGAAGTCACAGTCGGGATGCATGCTATGTGTCTTTTCACCTTCTTTGTGGGTTATTTTGCAGAGCAAAAGTTGATCATTTTGATGAGGTCCAAAAAATCAAGTTTTCTTTTTATGGGTCATACTTTTGTTGTCAGACCTCAGAACTCAGAACTTACTGCCTAGCCATAGCTCTCAAAGATGGTTTCCTATATGTATTTTTTTAATATATTTTTTAGTTGTAGATGGACACAAATATCTTTATTTTATTTATTTATTTTTATGTGGTGCTGAGGATCGAACCCAGTGCCTCAGGCATGCGAGGCAAGCGCTCTGCCACTGAGCTATGATCTCAGCCCCTATATGTATTTTTTCCCTAAAGGTTTTAAAGATTTATGCTTTACATGTACGTTTTAGTCTATTTTGAGAATGTCTGTGTAGTGGTAGTGTGTGAGGTCATGTGAGAGGCTCTTTTTCCTTTTTCTGTGAACATCCCATTGCTCCAGCACAGTGTGGAGATGGCCGTCCTTCTTTCCATGATTGAACTGCAGTTTCACCTTTGTCAACAGTCAGTTGTGTGTGTATTGGTGGAGGCTCTTTATTCCATTTCATGGATCTACGTGTCTGTCCCCCACTAACACTGCACTCTCTTGATTACCACCTCTGTGGGGAAGGACTTGGTTCCAGGCAAAGTGCTACCTCACACTTGATTCTCTCTCAAGATTGTGTTAGCCACTCTAGGTCCTGTGCCTTTCCACACAAACCTAAGAACAGGTTTGCCTACGTCTACGAAAAACCTTCAAAGACTTTTATGGAAATTGCCTCAACCTCGTGGGTTGATCTGGGGACCTGTGACCCTGTTGCTATGATGACTCTTTCCATCCATGAGCACAGACTTCTTCTGCTCTGCTTAGTTCTTCATTGTTTAGACTTCTTCACTAGCACTCTGTAGTTCCCAGCACACAGATGCAGAACATGCTTTGTTAAGTTTATGGCTAGGCATTTTATTTTCCTTGGAATGGCTATAAATGGTATTGCATTTTAAATTTTATTTTACAAATGTTTATTATTAGTACATAGAAGTAAGATTGATTTTTATGTGTTGACTTGTGTCCTGCAAACTTGATGAACTCATTTATTAGTTCTAGGAATTTTATTTCAAAGTTCCTTGAGACTAAGCCGGGCTCGGTGGCTCAAGCCTGTAATCCCAGCACTTAGGGAGGCTGAGACAGGAGAATCGCGAGTTCAAAGCCAGCCTCAGCAAGGGTGAGGCACTAAGCAACTCAGTGAGACCCTGTCTCTACATAAAACACAAAATAGGGCTGGGGATGTGGCTCAGTGGTTGACTGCCCCTGAGTTCAGTCTCCAGTACCAAAAAAAAAAAAAAAAAGTTCCTTGAGACTCGCTTCCCTCTTTCCTTCCTTCTTTCCTTCCTTTCTTCCTTCCTTGGGATTGAACCCAAGGGTGCTTTACCACCAACTTACAACCCTAGCTCTTTTTTATTTTTTATCTTGAGACAGGATATCACTAAGTTGCTGAGACTGGCTTTGAATTTATGATCCTCCTGCCTTAGCCTTCCAAGTCACTGGGATTATAGGTGTGTACCACCACACCTAGCTACCCTAGAATTTTCTATTTAGACATTTCTGGAATCTCCAAATAGGGACAATTTAATTTCTTCCTGTCTAATCCATGCCTTTCATTTCTTTTTCTTGTCTTATTGCAGTGTCTCAAAATTGAAGTACTATATTAAGAAAGATTGGGAATAGTGGACATCATTGTGTAGTTTCTCAATTTAAGAGGAAAAACATTCATTGTTTATATTGTTTGTGTGTGCTTTTTACCATGTTGGGTAGCTATATCTCTAACTTGCTGAGAGTTTTTTCTTTTTATCATGAATAGGGGTTGGATTTTGTCAAATACTTTTTCTGAAATTGATATTATTGTGTAACTTTGCTTTTTTTAAAAAAATAATTTTCTAATGTTAAACCAGCTTTGTATACCTGGAATAACCCATTTGGTTATGGCATATAGCTCTTTTTACATATTGTTGAATTCAATTTACTCATATTTTGTTCAGGATTTTTTGCATACAAGTTCATAAAAGATACAGGTCTGTAATTTTTTCTTTTTATTTTAACACTATCTTTATCTTGTTTTGGTATCTGGGTAATAATAGTATCATTAAATGATTTGTGCAATGTTTCCTCTTCTTCTCCTTCCCCATTTTCTTTTTGTTGTGTTGAGGATCAAACCCAGGGTCTTGCATGTGCTAAGCAGGTGCTCTACCACTAGACTCCATTCCCAGTTCTTCTCTGCTTTTTCTGGGAAGAGATCGTATATATTTGATTTTAATTTTTCTTTAAATGTTTGCTAGAATTCTCCAGTGAAAGTATATGGGCCTGGAGGTTTCCTTTCCCTAAGCTTTCTAATTATTTATTCAGTGTCTTTAAAGATCATAGGACTAGTCAGTCTGTTTATTTCATCTCAGTCAAGTTTTGGTAGTTTGTGGTTTTCAAGGAATTGGTTCATTTCTTCCAAGTTCTCAAAGTTAAAATCCTTTTGCTCTCTGCAGGATCTTTAGTCATATCTTATTTTTTTCCTGCTATTGGTGATTTGTTTTTTCTTTTTTTAAATTAGTCTCACTAGAAGTTTGTCAATTTTGTTAATTTTTTCAAAGATAAACTGTTTGGATTATTGATTTTCCTACTCGTTTTGATTTGAAGTTCATTGAATTCTGGTCTTTACTATTCTTTCTGCTTGTCTTGGGTTTATTCTGCTCTTCTTTTCTCAGTTTCTTGACATGGTAACTTAGATTATTCATTTGAGATTTTCATCTTTTCTAATACAAGCATTTAGTGCGGTTAATTTCTCTCCCATACCTTCACATATTTTACTGTACAGTATTTTCTTTTTCATTTAGTTCTATATATTTTTAAAACTTTCTTTGATTTTTAAGAACCAGTTAGTTTTTTGTTTGTTTGTTTGTTTGTCTTTTGTGGTACTGGGATTGAACCCAGGCCTCTATGCTCTCAGCCTGATAGCACAAGATAGTTTTAAAATTTATAGTGTTTGTGAATTTTTTTGAACCTATGGCTGATTATAATGATGGAAAAATAGAAGAATAAATTTAAATATTGTCAAGAATCTAGCAAATGAAAGACAAGTCACAGTCAATACTAAACTTTGGAGGCAACAAAAAAATAAGGGCTCAGAATAGACATTCAAGAGCCTTCCTAGAAAATGGCAACGTCTGTTGCATGGGAGATTTCTTTAATATATTTCTCTACACTTATTTGGTTTTGCTTTTTAAAAATACTTTCATATTTTTCTCACATTTATTGTGAAGCATTATTATGAATAGTATTAATAAAATATTACTAATTTTTAACCTAAATTATTATTTACTTTCTGTTAAAAAGTCAAATAGTCTTTTCTGTTGAAAACATTGTTATATGAATATAGAAAAATTTCACTATGACATTTTTGCCGTTGTTTTTGTGTGTTTATTTTTTTCTGTGTGTGTCTGTTACCTTTCTCCTGACAAGTAAGTGTACTAGGAGAAGGTTCAGGATACTGTGCCTCAGGAATGAGCAAGTGTCACAGCTGAGCCTGTCAGAGCGGAGGCTCTCAGACCCAGGGATTGTGCTAAGAGGTCTGGGGCTGAGAGACTCCTAAGGCTCCAGAAAACCAATCCAGGGCCTCTGGAGGACCTGGCCTGCTGGAGGTGGAGGAGAGAGGAAGACAGGGCTGAGAATAGTCTCGGAGACATGACCTGAGTGTCTGAAACAACCCTGATTGTCTTTACTTATGTAAGCAAATATATTGCCTTTTTTTTTTTTGAGTTTTGTTTTTCTTACTTGCAACCCAGAGTCTTTTTTTTTTTTTTAATTTTAATTTTTATTTATTTTTCTCAAAAGTTGCATTTAAATACATGTTATCAAACATAACAGAAAAAAAAACAGATTTTCAGAAGCTGTACACACTATTCACTGAAAATATTTGTTGAGGCAAATAGAAAAAAAAATTATTACAATCATAATTTTTCTAACTTTGCACAAAATTATAAGCAGATTACATTCTTCATATTAAACATCTTTATATGCACTTTCA